>VDFB02392460.1:0-19017 GCA_007258455.2 Sequoia sempervirens
ATCCTAGGGGGGGAGGATGTAGTTTCCCTCTAGTTACAACACTCTATTTTAGTTTAATTTAGTTTGTTAGGTAGATGCTTTAGTTGATTATGATACTATGTTGTTTTTATACTTCATGGATGATACTTTTTGACACTGTGATCATTTGGTTGTGTTTGTGTGATGATATGGTTTATTTACTTATAAGTTTTTATGAGGTTATCATGATGAAATGGTTCTTGATGATATATGATGTTCATTAGTTTCGATGAAGAAGACAATATAGCACTACTCATTCGTGAGTACCCTGCTACGCTGTGATTCTTCTTCAAGGTGTGTTTTCTAATATATGTTTATATGTTTAACAGTGATGTTTCATGCAGATATAGGTATCGGGTATTGGCTCCACTTGCTTGTCAGGTCTGAGCGTACCCTAATCCAATGAAATTATGTTGATTCAGAGGTAGTGTCAAGTCCTTATTAAGCCATCATTCTTCATTAAACGAGTACCTATTTGTTACACTTCCTTGTTGTCTAGTCCGTTTTTGTTGTGGCGTACTTGTTTGTATTATTTTTTTTGGTAATTCATTATTTTAGTTAAATGATTTATTGTTGAAATATTAGTTTAAATGTTTATGTTTATGTTTATATTTATGGTTTAATTTATTAATTTAAATTAAATAAGTTATTTACTTTAAAAGTGAAAGTTAATTTGTAAAAGTATTTAATTAAATATAAATTATTGATTTACTTGTGCAAACAAGATTTATGTGGAAATAGATATTTTAAGAGAAAATGTTTTCAATATGTTATGCATTTTGGATTTGGAGTTGAAAATGTGATCTAATGTTAAAAGGGTAGGTTAGAACTGATTGATCAATTTTGAATGTATAATTGACTATCAGTTAAGCTTCATGATTGAGAGTTAATTAAATGCATTAAAAGCTTTTAGAGGTTGCAAATTTTCATTCATGGCAATATTCTGGAAGAATTTTCACGGTAGTAGTTTTTAGAATATTTTTGCACGATAGTTGTGTTGGAACTATTAATATTTGATGATTTTGCATATCTTTCATACCCCCTGAGTCTCCATACGAGTCCTTCCTTAGGCATATTTTTCTCTTCTCATGATATGATTACTCATATATTGGCTCATATTTGTCTCATATATCATTTATGTCTGTGTTTTCCACATTTTGGTCCATATCGACATGAGTCTGTTTAGGTCTCCCTGACCCATTATTTTATTTTGCTAATATTTATCTGCTACAGATCTATCAGCAAGACTTTTGTTTTGTTACAGCGACTGACATTCATCTATGGTTGGCTATGGGTGTAACATTCAAGTTGTTTTGGTGACTGTGGAGGCATCTATCAGCATGAGTTTTGGCCGTCGAGGTAGTGTCTTACCGAATTCAATATGTCTCCCCGACTAAGTATATGGAGGTTCATAGGTGTGAGCTTGGCGGTATCGGTGTTATGTCATAGCAATTTCATTTTGTTACACCGACCATCAACTAAAGGATCAAGCTCGGTGAGAGATATGGCTGTCATTGTAAGGTTTTGGCGAGTGACCTTCGGTCTCGCCGACCTTACACATGGAATTTCTTTCAAGTGGTTTTCAGTGAGACTATGGTGGGTTCAGAGTAAGTCTTGGCAAATGCAGGAGGGTCTCACCAATGAGACATATGTGGACTTTTTTAGCATAAGATTTGTGGTATCCTGCCAAATGACATATGGGGTTTCATTTCTGCCAAACATGGGGAGCTTTGGCAGAAGGTCTTGGCAAGTATCATTTGTCTCACTGACGGAGCACAAAAAAGGGTTCTTTCAGATGGCTTTCGGTGTGAGATCTGTTTTCTCTTGGAAAACAAAAGGCTAGCTCGAGGTGACTTTTGTTGAAACAAGAGCACTCTAAATGAGGTTTCCCTGACATCAATATGTCTTTCTGATACACAAAACTAAAAGATACATCTCAGTGAGAGTCAGGGCTTTCAAAGGAATGTCTTAGCGAGTGACCTTCGGTCTCGTTGATATCATGATGAGGACTCTATCGGTGAGAAATCCAAAATGTCTTGGTGAAAGTGAATAGAACAAAACATAACTGCTTGGTGTGACCTATTTGTTTCGATGTGTGGTCTTGGTGAGGTTCCCGAGGTCTCACAAAATGGAAAGTAGAGCTGAATTTGTTGGCATGAAAATTGGTTTGTCACAGTGACATATGTGTTAGATGGGAGGCTCTCAGTGAAACTTAAAACAATCTACATAGGGTGTCCCCGATATCTAAAAGCTATAGTGAAGCAGGTGAAATGAAAGGTACAGTTTGGTGAAAAACTTCTTATGTCTTGGCAACTTGGAAATGATAAATGACCTTCAGCCTGACATAGTGGGTTCGCTATGTTGTCTCCTCGATATCACAGTGTTACAACGAAGGAACAAAAGAATACTTTGTGACTTTGGTGTGATGAACAGAATGATGTAGCGATCTACAGGTGGTATGAAGCATATCGGTAAGGCATAAAGGGATCTGAATGACATCTCACCGACTTGGATGAAATCATAGCAAAAGCAAAATACAAATGGAGCGATTAATGAGTGAATTGCCTTCGACATAGCTGTTGCATTGTCTCACCGACTGTCTCACTGATGAATGAAAAAAATTTAAACACTTAGGTTGACATGTAAGTGTTTGAAGACTATTGTAGGCCGACATGACTTGAACCCAAATTTTGTGGAGGGCTGACATGAAATCTAAATATGATATGTTTTTCTCAATGTTTTGGTGTAGTATAAATTCAGTATAATTATGAATTTGTAAGAAGCTGAAGCACCAGTTGTAAGATCTATTTGATATCTTGCAAGTAGATCGAATTAGGGCAAGTTATCGGATCTAGAAAGAGACTATTGTTGCATGATTTGGAATGGAGTATTTATGAAATCGTTGATGTTTACTGCATTTTAAGATTACTTGGTATATTTTGTTTAATCTAATGAAATATTGCTAAGTTGTCTCCAGGATGGATTCTTTGATTGTTTTATATTATAACAAGGTTTGTATTCGATTGCCACCTAAAGCGTGTCAAGGGATTGGCAACCTCTTCGGGAAGGGCATTCCATAGTTTTGAAAGGCTAACAAGTTGCTTCTAGAAAATTTTATCTTAAATTTTTGTTTGCAAGCGTAATATTGAGTTGGAATTATCTTAGTTACTTTGTAAGTCAGTGAATTTAAGAAAAATTGGAAAAAGCCAAATTTGTTTCCAGCCAACCACAGAAAGCTTTAAACAAGTTTTCTTCTTGAGTTTAAATTCTTGTGTTAAATTTTGAGAACATAATGTTAAATTTTATTGCTCTGAAAATAATTATTTTGTTGAATCTGCACAGAAAATGAAGAATCAAATTAGAAGAGTATTTGAATTTTAAAGTAAAAAGGAATAAAATGTATTATGTAAATGCATAATTCCAAACCTAAAATTTTAAGAATGACTGTAAAGAATTTGCAAATGTTTATTTGGAAATACATATCTAATTTGTTATTTGTAGTATAAAAGTTGTATTTTCCCTTGTCAATGGCGTCGCCCTCTACCTTATAATAGTTTTAAACTTAATAGTTACCATGGGCTGGAAGATACTTATCATTTCTTTATGTTAGGCCGACTCCTACCGTATATTTTTTCTCTACTTGGGATAAACTTTGTGAATAAAATATGAGTGCTGGGAGATTGAAACCCTGTTTAATTCGCCAGTTAGTATATCTTTAGAATACCTTGATTTTCTTTATTGAAGAAAATAGACTCCATCTGGTGATTCTTTAAGAATTTTGTATTGTCATACTTTAACTTCAAATTTAATTTGGTTTTGTCACTTTTCCACTACCAGATTCACAAAATTATATAAACCTGTAGATTGAGTTGTCCTCATCTGCGAAACCATACAACCTGTAATGTTGGTGAAGCTATTCTTGTCTAAAGCATTGCTTGTTCCAGTTAATACCTGTTTGATCTATGAATTTTGTATTTATTAAATAATGAGCATTAGACTTGCGCACAACCAGTGTTTTACAGATTTTTCTATACCTTTACCATGGAAATTCAATTTGAAATAGTTGGTGTTATCCTTTTTAGTCAACTTTTTATATCATGAACTTCTGTGTTTTTTAAAAACTCACTGCTATAAAAAAAAAGTTGTGGCGATGGTATCAACGTTTTTGATAATGTCTCTCATTACAATTGTTGAGTTATATTTCTTTCCTTTGAATCTAATCGTAATTCTAAAGTCTTTCGTAGTCTGATGTTAATTCTGAGTCTTTTGTGCTTTTGATATGCCAAGTCTAAGTCCTTCTTGCATGGCATAATCATTTGTGTATGCCCGGATTGCATTTGACAGTATAATGTGTATCACAACATAAATCAACAATGAATATTTATAGATCTGATATTTAACAAAATGACTATCTCCAGTTAACAATTATAAAACTTATCTTTTATACTTACCAAGATTGTTAACTTTATTTAATGAGTTTTGATAGTATCGATACCTATTTTTATGTACTATATTACTGTATCCATTGTTTAAGAATTTTAACAGTCATTGGTATTAGATAATTATCTTTTTAAGACATTAATGTGTTTAGTTTGGGAAATTATTATAATTAACTATAGTTATCTAATTACCATGGCGCCCCACGTATGGGTTAATTAATTTTATCCATATATTCATTTGTATGTGAGGAATCATATTTGTTTATTAATAAATCAAACTGTAAACAACAGTTGAGAGAAGGGTAATCAAATGCTATTCATAGCATTCTATTAATACATATACATATATGTAAGTGAATCGACTTTATATAAATAAGTTAATTATATTTGCATCTTAGAATATGTTGATGTAACATAACAATAATTATATAATTACTTGATGATCGTTTACTATGGTTTAATTTGGGACAAAGCTTTGCACAAATTTATTATTTCCTTTGAGGTATTTTAGAAATTATATAATCTTTATCATGAATGTGATGTAAACATTTTAGTTTTATTTATTTGTGCATGAAGGTTTCCCTTTATAATTGATGTTAAGTGATACAAAGATCTTAAACTTCCAAAGGTTAGAAAATTGACCTTGTAATTTAAGCTTTAAATATTTGTACTTTGGAGTTCTATTACCACAATTCTATTTGGGGTATGGTCTTGCAAAATTGGTTGTAATTGTGGTGACATTATGGATATTTTGGTCTATGTCATGAAAGAGATATATGTACATATGTGATTTTGTTCTTTGTGCCTGAAGACTATCCCTTGTCTTTTAATGTTTCATAATGTCTTTAAGAAGAGTGGCTTGCAATAGGGGCCGAAACCTTAAATGGTTGTTAGGCTAACCTATTGTAGGTTTTGTAATCCAGTGGAAACCTAACTAATGTACTAGGGGTTGGGTAGAATTAAACATTAATTTAGATAAAAGTATGTCTCGCCTATTTTCTTAATGCTCGTTTAGATTGAGGAAAGGTTGAGAAGCCCTAGAACGACTCAACACTAGTTTGCATAGGGCTCGAGAATCGATAGAGATTGCCAAGGTAACTCTTGGAGAGGGCCAGTAGTCTAGGAAGATTCACCAAGGTAACCTATCCCAATTGTGTGATGACACTCTTTTCCTATTAAATGATTGTTTCTCTTGTGGTGAGTTATCTCTAGTTGTATTTTTCCCTTTGGGAGTTTGTTCGATATGTTTTAAAATTGTTATGTCGTTATGTGAATGTAAGCCAAGTAAATGTATTGTTCTATCTTCTTGTTTGTTTGTTCTATGGACCTATCATTATCTTCTAGCACGGAGGGAGTGGACCTTTAGGTTTCATGTGGTAGGGAGAAAACCATGCTATTACCTTCATTGGATACTCATACAAATGATACTATACTCGTAGCAGGTTTTCGTTACTTCATTGATCATGATAGTGGACGTGGAACACGTTCGAAGACTTGAATGTTAGATATGATGAGATCATTATCCTCTTTGTATATTTACCTCATGTTTATGAGTGTACTCTTGTATCAATATTTTGATGTAATGAGATTTATTAAAATCTCACTTGATGTAATCTAGGTATATAAATATCTTAACTATAGAAAGTTTTGAAAATTGGATCATTCATGAATTTATTTTGTACTTATATTTTATGTTATGATGTGATGTTCTTATTTATAATGTTTAAGTAATGTCGTCTTGGAATCCTTAAAAAAACTATGTAATCAAATGACTTTAAAAAATAAAATTATTTGGTTAATTTGTTCTTTACACTATGTTTTAATGGAATCCTTGGTCGGGAGTTACATCCAGAACAGAGGAGGAAAATAAGAGGAAAATAATTCTTTCTGATTTGTGCCCAAAAAATGACAATTGAAGAAATGGATTTATTTCTTCAAAAAGATAAAAAGGAATTCAAAAGCAAGTCAAGAGTAAATAAACTCATGATTGGTGACAGTGATGCTGTTATTAGTGAAACTAAGGTAATTTTGGAAGAATTTTTGTTAAAGGAAAAGATAAATATTGAGAAGATCAATACTGAACATGTTCAAGGCAATGAGGAAGTGAATGCGAAGGTAAATGAATCAGAAAAAATGAATGAGAATGAGGAGAACATGAATGTGTCTAATCCTCTAGTATTTGAGGATATTCTGACTTCTCCCAATGTGGAAAATTCAGAGAAACCTATGGTTCCTAAAGTCCAAATTGAGGTGGTTGTTGAAGAAAAAGAGGTGCATACTGAAGAAATTGAAATGCCTAAAGTCAATCTTGAAGCTGAACATAAGGTTGAGAAAGGAAAGCATCAAGAAATCATAATAAAGGAGGTGAAGGAATCTCTATTGGAGCAATAGGATGAGTCAGATCTTGAGTTGGATGAAAACTCAATTAACCTTTCCACTCTGTCTCCAATCCAGATGTTGAAATTCACCAAAATTCTCTAGCTAAAGCCAATGAGAGGATACTGAAATCTCACATTAAGGACAATGAATTGCTAAAACTTGCATCTGGAGTTCTATAGAAATTGATCCCTACCTATGTTATGGACTCATCAGGCTCCTCCTCCAGTGAGTTGAAGAAATTAATAAACTATGTAGATTCTCATTTTGAATCTTTTGAGAAATCAGCTCTAGCTAAAGTGAAAAAGGAGTTCAAGGAGAAGAGAGTTGGTAGCCAAAATGAATTGATTGCCAAAGATAAAAATCTATTAGGATCCTATATAAAGAATATTCAAGGTGCTATAACTAAAGGAGAAAAAGTGTACAAGTCCTGCTTAGTCTTGTCAAAATTTACTGAAGCAAATGAGAAGCAGGTGAAAGACCTTGAACAACAATTGGTTACTATTTCCAACACTTTTGACCCATTAGCCCATAGTGTTTGTCATCAAGAAAGTTAGGTAATGTCTTTTCTTAACCAAATAAAGAATCTAAAGCTTGAAAATGAGAGGATTATTAGTAGAGTATGTGAACTCAGGGGGCTAATAAGTCCAAAAATTGAGACAATGGTAAATGCTTTGAAAGAAGCTAAAGGTGTTGTGACCGCTCCTGATCCGATAAGTCTTGAAGCAACAAAAACCTTGTCATATCTTCTCTATGGTCATATTACCATTCTGGAGAGTTTGAAAAGTGTGTGGGACTCAAACTTAAGTGGACTGGAGAATGTCTTTGCAAAAATCTTCAAATTTTTGTAAGTCTTTGGATATGTTTGTATAGTTTTGCAATTTTGGATTCCCCAATTTTTTCATTGCTGTTAAAGGGGGTGAAAGTGAAGTGAAAAATGCCTTGATATTCTTAGGGGGAGTAGTATTTTGTATTTTGGCTGTGTGTTTATCAGTTTTGACACTTAGTCATTTTTCATTAAGTGTTGCCATCAATGCCAAAGGGGGGAATTGTTGGAATATGGCTTCTAGTGTTTTCATTGATGGCAACTGAAGTCATCCCCATGGTCTATAGTTTAGTATCTAGTCATACTAGTAGATAAAGTGAAATACTATATATTACTGACAGACTACTTGAGGAACAGGGCATCCAGTCAGACAACTTCACCAGATCATCATTTTGTGTTGTGGATCTCTAGAATTTCTTGTTGAGCACATGGATCATCTTATCATTGAGTTTTGTGGTGTTGCATTAGTTGCAGTACGAGTTTGGAGGTCTGGTAGGATATTTTTTGTTTATTTGTCTGTTGTAGCTAACCCGGTGAATGTGGCATGTTGTGGATGTGTTAAGTGAAATAATCTAAGATGTTTTTTTATGTTCAAATGATTAATTATGGGTCCTATCTATGCACTAGCTGACTTGTTTGGATACACATCAAATTGTTCATGATTTGGGTTGAAATTTTTAAAATATTCTTAAGTTTTATTGAGCCAACTTGTAGTGATTAAATCCTTAGTTGTGAATATATTTAGATGATCGATTACATCATTTTAAGAATGAAGGTGTATTGGTATATGTTGTGAATATAAAAGGAGTATTTGAGTGATATCATGCATAGTTACACTTGCACATAAAGATTTTGTGTGCAAAGTTGAGCAGAACAGAGCCAAAGTTTGATATCAGTCAAAAGGATAGATGTTCGTCATCAGAGCTTAACCAGAACTGTAAACAAGAATTAGTAGATGCTATCCATTTAGTTCATTTTCTTTTGGATCTATTCCAAACCATTGTAAGGGCAGTGAACCCATCCTTTTGAGCAGTGAGCTCTAGGCAGTGAGTCTAAATGCAAGTGTGTTCCCATTTTGTAATATTTCTTTTGGGTATAATCAAAATTGATTGTGGATTGTCCATCCACCATTGTTTTTCCCCTAACAAGGTTTCCACATAAAAATCCTTTTGTTATGGTTATGTGGTTTCTTTCTTTCTATTTTTGCATATTACTTTTGATTAAATGTTCTAAGTGGATTAAAGGTCAGAATAATAAAGTTAATTTTTGCGAAACACTGATTTACCCCACCCCCACCCCCCCTTCCCCTTCTCAGTGTTACTTGTTTCCAACAATAATTTCCTTGGTGTACCTTTCATGGGACTTGAGGATGATGAAAATGTAAAAGACACAAAATAATGAGATAAATCAACAAACCAATTTACCTTTCCTCTTACCTTTCAATCCAATAGATTGAGCTAAAGTGAATGCACCCAAATCAACTTGATTTTATCTTTTTATATCATTAACTGTCATGGATGTGGATTTATCTCAAATACAACATAATCTTGGCAATATTGAATAAATTTTGAAGGAAATTGGAAAAAATAGATTTAGCATAATTTGGAGATGTGATGATGAAGAATGAAATCTTGAATTTATATATTTTTAGTGACTAGAATTGATGGTTGACTGGATTAAGAGATGAAGGGATATGATTGAAGGAGAAGATGGAGGTTTATCTTTGTACCACAAGGTGGAGGCTTGAGAAAATAATATGTGGAATGGGAAATTGGGTTAGGTGTGCTGACAAATATGTGAGCACATCTTAGGAAAAACAAGGAGATGCCAACTAGAGAAGAAATGACAAATGTAAGAGGATGAAAATCTAGGAGTGTGTCATGTGGTAGGAAAAGAAAAGTGTAGGGTGGTTAGATATGGGGAAATGGATCTCACACGTGTGAGAAACCAATGGAAAGAGTTTTCAAAGGATGAGGTGGAAGATGATGGTGACTTGTGCATTGTCACACATGTGAGAATTTAAGAGGATATGGACATTTCTCACATGGTCCACATGGTCCTACAAATTTTGACCTTGATCCATGTAGATAAAATCAATGGCTAGGATTGAGTGAGGGTGAGGTGGAAATTTAAATTGAAGAAAAATGTTAATGAAGATAAGGGATGATTTAATTAATTAATTAATTAAGTAGGTTTAAAAGAATCAATGAGTGGTGATTGAGGTTGAGTTAATTAAACTAATTAACCTTTAGAAAAAGGGTGAAAATGTAATAAACTAAATATAATTTAATTAATTATGTTAACAAAAAAATTAATTAATTAATTATGGGGATCCTTGATAATTAAATAAAATCAATTATTTAGTTAATTGAGAGAACCTCACAACATAGTGAGTTTAGGGATAATTAATTAATTATAAAATAAAGAATCAATTTTGGGGTGTCTAAATTTTTCTCCTCTTTGATACAATGTTGTGACTCATAGAAGTGGTGTTATGTATCAAAGAAAAATAAACATGCCGAAGTTGACTAGAAGAATTTATAAAAGAAAGGTGGTAGGATGATACCCCCTTAAGAAGTCACCTAGAATATTTTTTAGTGATCTCTTGAAAAGAAGAAACAAAAGCTAAAAATGGATAGGGGAGAGAAATTGGGGATTTCTAGAAGAAAAGTGGAGGAAAAATGATGAAAAATAGAGGAATGGTGAAAGAAGAAGTGAAAAAATTATTGCCTAGGCCATTAAATGTGTCTTATGGGGCCTATATATAGGCCTAGAGGGGTCCATAAGGGGTCATTTTCACTCTTAGATTTAGTGGATTAGGGCACCTAGTGTGTAGGAGAGCTAATAAAAATGGTAGGCATTCCACAATATACACATCACATGGAGTAGATTTGATGGTACTAGCTACTAGAGGATGCAAGATCCCTAGTATGTATCAAAAATTGAGGCCCTACGGATAGGCTAGGCGGCAATAAATGCTAGGTAAAGGGGAACAAAATGTAAGGGCTAAATTGCAAGTTAGTGCCTTCATCATGGGATTAGGGTATTTGATGTAGGATTTTAGCATATTTGTTAGATTAACATCTTTGATGGAGTAGGGTAGTGTTTTCATAGGGAATAGTTCTTTTGAGGGATTTGGGTAGTGCTTTTGCTAGGGTAGTGCTCTCTACTGCTTAAGGTAGTGCTTTAACTAGGGTAGAACTTTTTGTGGCTTGCTAGTGTACATTTGATAGCTTAACACCTTTGTTGGGTGGGTAATGCTTTTGATAGGTTACTAATTTTGAGGTTTTAGGATAGGATTTGCATGGACCAACAATTTCATATTTTAGCACATAGTTTAGATTGGACAAATGAATTTTTGGCTAGGGCTAATGGGTGGCTTTGAATGAATGCATGAGATACTATATGTACTACAGTCTCAAGAGTGGTAATCACTTATGATGAGGCTATGATCATAAGTGATAGAGATGGATTAGGATTTCCTAGCTTTGGTAGTTTATATTAGATTAGTTAGGGGCCAAAGATTAGGGTACATTGAGCTATGATGATGACATTGGTGGACCGGTGGTAGAGTGAAACCAATAATTTTCACTTGTCAACAAGGGAGATGACCATTACTATAGAGGATTTATGCATGATCCTATTCATCCCCATATTGGATGAGCTAGTGGAGTATGAGATAGCCACTAGATGGGTGTATGTGGAGCATGATTTTCCAATTGTGGATCTACCAATCAAGTGGCTAGGAATGCATTTTGGGTAGTCAATGGAGACACTACCAATATTGTATTTGTACTTAATGGGATTGGTTAATATGGTATTGTTGCTAGATCAAAGATCATGAGTAGTTCTAATTAGATGGTTATGGGTGTTGCATGTGATGTTATTAGAAGGGATTGTATATAGTTGGGGGTACTACATATTGGCATAGTTATATCAATACATGCATATGGTGTTTATAGAGGTGGGAGGATCCTAAGGTGTGGAGTGATATTGTTACCCATATGGGAATGTGAGCATATAGTTGTATCATATTGAGAATATTATCTCCTAGGTAGCAATAATTAGGACAATCTTTCATGCATATATAAGAGTGAGATTCATCATATGAGGATGAGAAAAGCATGACACTAGATGTGATTTATTGATGGGAGGTATTAGGTGACATAGGAACCATGACAATTCTATGAGGAATGGGTGGATGATGACCAACCTCTTCCACATACATGACTAACCTACTATCTAATAGGCTAGGCTATTCATGTTATTGAGTAGTATTTTCCATTTAGGGTGATGGAGTAGTTTGGGATGTAGTAGACATTGCAGGGTAGAGAGGTGTCATTTTCATGATTGATGTGAGAGATTAGGGACTAGGGGACATTGGTCAATTCATTATGATAAGGCATAAAAGTGAAATGGCCTAGGACTCCACCTTGTGATTTCACAAGGGCTTACTTTTCCATAATGGTAAGTGCTATACCTCTTATCATTAAAGTCAAGATTGGATAGGATAAGAGATTGACTTGCAACCTGAAAGGTGAGCTAACCAATCCTAGGATATGAATTTAAGGATTTTAAAATGGATTTTGTATGAAGTGCAATGATATGACTAGAAAATTATGCAAATAACCTATTCTAATGAAAAAAAAAATGGATTAGATTTATCCAATTGAAATTGAAGGGTTCACTATGATTTATAGTTAAGAGCTTCTCTAGAAAGAGTTACATTTACTTCCATTTTTTGAAGTAATAATTGGACAAGGTTAAAGATAGAGTCCATTTCTACATTTCAATGGAAAGATTAGTTAGTTTTTCATTTTATTCTTTCTAGAAAGATAATAAGATGACCTCATTTGCTTCCTTTTTTTTAAAGTAATCCCAAAGTTCTTCAAAAGGTTCCCTTGATGTATGTCTACCATTCTCAAACATAGATTCTCTTTTAATGTAATATCATAACATGATCACATTTATTAAATTGAAAATCATAAACTTACTAAACCATAGGCTTGGATTTCAAAGCCTAAGTATTAGACTTGCTAAATAACCTTCAAACTTCATGTTTTAAAGAACATAGAAATGCTATTTTTTTCATCATTTAGACCCTGATAAAATACTAGTATGATGTCCTGATAAAATACTAGTATGATGTCAAGCTAATTCTTACCTTTATAATTATAGAATTTTTTTATAATCTAAATAAATTAAATTATTTAATTCTCATTCATCACAATAGTCTAATTCTCATTAATGTATTTCATGACAATATTATATAAAATCATTCAACTAATTCTTATGTTTCTAACTATATACTTTTTTATATAACCTAAATAAATTAAAGTTTTCATCTCTATGTATTTTTATTAGTATATTTGTATGATGAAAATCCATGTCGAAGTTTAGGATTTAATATTTTTAAGAAAAAAAGTGGCAATTAATAGTTGTCTAAATTATCTTCCTGGCTACTAACATAAGTTCAAGAAGAAAAGACTTGCCAACAAAACAACATTATTAATATATTTTTGTGATAAAAACACATGTTGAAGTTTAAGCTTCAATATTTTCAAGAAAAAATGGGCAATGAAGACTCTCTCTTTTATCTTGTCTTTGCACACTTAAAAAATAATAATAAAGAGAAATCATGTTTTTAGTTTTTTACTTTTCCAAACCTTGTGTTACTGACCACTACATAAAACTTGTTTAAATTACCTTCACCTCCACACTATCTAATTTCACCAGATAATATTGAAAAAAGTTCAATTAAAAATTGAATCTTCTAGACTTATATATCCTATTATTATTTTTTTATGAAAATATAACTACTATTAAGACATTAAAATGAATTTAGTAAGAAATTTGAAAGTTAAACTCTAGAAATGAAATATCCATGATTATCAAGCAGAGCAATATTGGCAATCAAAAGCCTCTTTCCACAATGTTACCAACATCCTCTTTGCATGTGGCCATTGCTAAACCATCCTCTCGGGACATCTGAAATGAGGAAGCATACACATAACAAATGAACCATTTTCCAAAATGTCTCAAAGAGGAGGGATGTCATCTTTTATCAAATGCATTGTTTGCAGGAGATGGCTTGAAATGGATTGGATAAAAACAATTTTGAATCTCCCACACAAAAGTCTGATAGATATTAACATAGGAAATGTTTGAATAAAGCATAAAGTAGTGTAGTACGAGAAGGATTAAACAATCCAACAGAGATGGAAGGTTCTAATATGTGTGTTGTTTGGTAAGATGATATTCAATCAGAATGACAGAGGATATATGACTAGTTTGATATGATGGAAGAGGAGCACTTTGATATGATGAAGGTTGAGAATTAGTAAAGGTAGAACACATGGTAAATTTTGATGCAATTTTGTTATAATGGTAACAGGCCTAAGGAACAAATGGTGGCTAGAAATGAAGCCTGGAAAAATTTAGGGGGAATGAAAATATGTAATATTGTTGTATCAATGTATTGTGGTGATATGAAATGTAGATATATCAATCTCAGAAAGATGATATATAATGTAAAAAGATGTAATGATGAAATATTTGGGTTTATGCTCAAATTATGTAACTTATCAGATGATAACCGAAGGTTGTCTTCCTGATTCTTTCCTGTCGGTATGTCCTTTGAATCATGGTTTTTTAATTATTAAACATAAATTAAATATTATAGTGGTTCATCCGCTTTTGATTAAAAAATATATATATTGAAACTTTATGGACTCAATCAATCTTACCTTTTATCATGAGGGGAGAAAATCACATTTTCCAACTTTCATGTGGGAAATGAAAGAGTAACCTCTTATAAATTCTCTCAAACCCCTCTTGTTATATGCACGTAGCTCATTCCTTCACTTCTCTTTTCATCAGTTATGTTCTAGGTAACATTGTTGTAGGTGAGATAAATCAGTTGTGAAAATGGAGAGATTCTCTATTATGTTGTGCTTGTTTATTATGATGACATGTTGCTCTATGACTAACACCTATTATCCTTCATTCTTTCTAGATGAGAGAAATGTCCTCCATGCTTTCAAGAATGAGTATGATGATTATATGGATTCAGTTAGAGCCAAGTGCTATGAGTCATGGAGAGGGTTTAATTGCTATGAGTGGTATGGTGTTCAATGCAGCCAATTCTCCTCCCATGTCATCCAACTCAACTTCTCCACTCACAGTAGTTGGAGTTCAGACAATGAGTATGTTCACAAAACACTCATTCCAAGTTTGTTCCAACCGAGGCACATAGAGCATTTGGACTTAAACTTCAATTCCTTTAGTGGCATTCTACCTAAAGGTACTAATTTTAAATTTTATATTTATATTAATTTAATTGTTTAGTGTTGATATTTATTTAAATATTGTTTTTATTTGTTAAATAATTGATAATATTTTTTTTCATTTTATGTTAAAAAAATTATTTATTTTTAATTTGTAATTTGCTTTTAATTATTAATATTTAATTGTTTAATATTTTCAAATTTTTTTGGTCTTCAAAAATTGAGATATCTAGATCTCAACTACAATAATTTTGAAGGTGAAATTCTTATGGATATTGGCTCCTTACATAGCTTGATAGGCCTCATCTTGGACAATAGTGGATTTCAAGGTAGAATTTCATGGCAACTTGGTAATTTCTCTCACTTACAAAATTTGTATGTTTCAAGTCAAGGGTTGCATATCTCTAGTTTAGGGTGGACTAAGAAGCTATAAAAGTTAAAATATTTGTCTCTTAGAGGTTTGTTATTGAATATAACAAGTCAGGAATCAGAAGCAACCCTTTATCATCTCCACCTCCTCGAATACCTCAACCTTTCATATTTCTCTCTAACAACAATCCCTAATGCAATCCAAAACATCGCCTCCCTCTCCTATCTTTATTTAGATAGAAATAAATTTAGTTCCACAATGCCTTTATGCTTGGGAAGTATGACTCATTTCAAGTGCTTAGTTTTTCTTCCAATATAAAATTAAGTGAAGATATAAGTCATATATTATGTGGCAAATGGCCTCAATTGATCTATTTTCATCTATCAAAGACTAATAGAACATCTTGGAGTACACCTCTATCTATTGGTCAACTTTCATCTTTGAATCGACTTGATCTCTCTCACAATAAACTAAGTGGTAGTATACCTCTATCTATTGGCCAAATTTCATCTTTGAATCATCTTAATCTCTCCCACAATAAAATAAGTGATAGTATACCTTTGTCTATTGGTCAACTTTCATCTTTAACTTATCTTTTTCTCTCCTCTAATGAGCTCAGTTTCATGTTACCTTTTCCTATTGGTCAATTTTCATCTTTGAATCAACTTGATCTCTCCTCCAACAACCTTGTAAGACCCCACATCGCATGTGATTAGTAAAACCATAATATTCCTTATGTATTCGTAAATAGAAGGTAAGATGTATTGTAGATGATAAATAGTGTGATTATGTGACAATATTTTTGACATTTTATTGACATTACCATGAAGGAGTTAGGACACGTAAATTGTAAATATGAGTTGAAAGTGTAAGTGAAATTATTGTACAATTAAATCTTATTTTAGCTATTAGATTTATGTGATATTTGATTGTTGCTTATGGTTTCATTGGTAAAATGCGGGAAAGAAAGAGTTCCACTACAAGAAAGGGAGACCAATGGGAAAATCAAAAGACATCGTATTGAGGATATAAAGTTAATATGTTGATAGATTAAGAAATAAAGATTGATATTAAAGGTATAATTTATTTTGGTTTGTGAGAATGTTTAATTATGTGAGTTAGGGGTTGGGAACCCTTACTCAAGTGTGAAACTCGGATGGATCTTTAAGTGGGTCTTTAAAGAGGGTTGTTGGTCATTTCCTTGGTTGGGATACAAAAATAAACCCCCTAGGGTCCATACCATAGTGGTAGGGATCAAGTGGGCATGCAATAAGGTCCCAAGGACATGATTTGACTCCTGAAAAGTCCTCATAATGAAGAGTGACGAATTTTGAGGAGAGGATGGAGAGGTGAAAAGATTTGGGGTTGTCAAAGTGCATGTGGCCTCTTTAATGAGAAAAGACTATCATTGAAGAAGGGAGGTACACTCCACACCTCCCCATCCAAAAGGTTGCAAGTTGAAACTCCTATATAGTTGGATATGAAGAATGAGTAGGGTGTTACCCACTTCTCCTTTTGGAGAACTTGAAAGGAGATGGTAGAAAGAATGTGAGCAGGAGATGAGTCTACCTCTTTGGAAAGATAGTGATCAAGATGGTTTGGCTTGGTAAGGAAAGATGGATACAAGAGTGCAGTCCCTTCATCTAAAAGCAAAGAGATAAGTTCTTCCTTATCCCTATTTTCCCCTTTTGTTTATTTGTTGTAAGAAGGTGGTATGTTGCATGGATTGTGGTAGAAACAAAGAGTAGAGAACCCATATACATGAAATTTGGTATTATGTTATTCTTATTTCTTTGTAAAAAAATTTGAAAAGGCTCCATGCATCATCTTGGAGCTAAAATACTTCCTTGTTCGGGGGTATGGTGAGAGCCCACAAGGCTCCATGATGCCATTACGGTAGGGTGGAGAGCAAGCCTATAATCCTTGGAATGTTGTTCATTTTATTCTTAAGTGTTATAATATCAATGAAAGTTTGTATCTTAGTGAGATGGAAAAAAGAGACACTTTCTAGATATGTATTTAGAGGAATGTTTGAAAATAAAAGAGTTATTCTAATTTGGTATTGAAAGAAACACTATGTAAATTTATGGGTTTTTCCTTTTATGATGAAATGATTATTTATTAAATACATTTTTGTGTATAAAAGATATCATGTGTGGGAGATGGCCATTTTGAAAGAAGGAAATATGTTTTTTAGTTGTATCTTATAGCTTTTCATATGAAAATAAAGAAAGAATTCTGGGTATTGCTTAGTTTAAAGGTATGTAGAGAAAGAAAATAACTATGAATATATACATGCTTTGATTGATATCCACCAAATGGTGGGTTATCTTATGCATCCATATATGTGTGCTTTTAGAGAAATGAAAAAAAAACAAAAAAAAAACCTTACTTTTTACTTAGGTGGTGAATCACACTTGTATACTTGAAAAACAAATCATTATTTGAACACATAAAAACATCTACATATTATATATAAACATTCCTTAAATTTGTCTTGTCTTTATAGATATAAGAAATGTATATGTATAATTCATATAAAACTAAGCATGCACCTCTCTTATTTTAATATATAGTATATAAATATAGCTATCAAATATATATGTTAAAAAGAAGAAGAATAAATTACAATGTTGTACCTTTTAAAATAGATATAAATATGTTATATATATATATATATATCTATCTAGCAGAAAATATTGGAATGTAAAGGCAGCATGGTCTTTAAAGTTTTAGATGAAATTTAAAAGAAAACATAAATAGAAGAAACAAGAATTTAGGGCCTGCTAAGGCAGCAGCCCAGCAGGAGTTCGCAACCTCTCTATTTCAAACTTTTGATGCCCAAACAAAAGATATATTTATGAGGTTGTAGACAAAAAAATTATTTTGTCCTCACAAAAAAGTATTGGACTAGAAACTTTCAAATTGGTTCTATGCCTGTCTGAGCCTGAAATAGACATAAATAAAATAAATAGAGACATAAACAAAATAAATAGATAATAAGAAGAAGGAATGAAATAAGGAAAAAGGAAAGAAATAAAACAAATGGAATCATATGAACTACCTGGTTGTTCTTAACAAACTGCCCTGCGGATATATTTTTGAACAGTTAAAGTCAAATGTATATGCAACAGCTATGAAATGTTAGGAGTAATTTCAATGAAATTATGTATATATGATTTGCATATTCAGCACAACCAAAGATAAATCATCATTGCAGCCTATAGCCAGTTTGGGTATATGAAAAAAAAATGAAATAAATCTGGTCTATTCCAAACTTGCAAGCAAGAGCATATATGCATATATTTATCCTCATATTTGTGACTGCCTAAGTTTAAAACACAGACCTATGCACCGTGGCAGGAGCAACCTGCAATAATAATCAAAACAAAATAGATAAACAAATACAAGGACGAAATAAAAATAAAAATAAAAATCTATCAGCCATAACACTATCTAGCACAACCAGATCAGTAGCTCAGAAATAAACCATGTCTTGTTCATTCCTTGCTACCTAGTTTCTCCAGAAAGTGATTAGTGAATGAATTAAAAAAATTAATTATTAAAAAAAAATGAAGTATGAGTTGGGTTTTTATGTGATCACAGTATTCCTGAAACCTCCTCTTCTGCAGCGCCTCACCTTGAGCTCTTTGGTGAATGGATCAAGAAAGTATTATACAACAAGTAGTTTCAATCAAACTA
>VDFB02392462.1:0-27286 GCA_007258455.2 Sequoia sempervirens
ATAGGGTCAATTTCCCCAACTTTAAGGGTCATCATGTGTCCAAAGGATTTTTCGATATCAATGATCTTTGGCCTTTTGTGAGGTGGGTATATTGCCCATATCAACATTGAATTTTCATTAAGATTGAATCTTGGCCCTATGTAAATTTCCTTCACACCCTCTATGTTTAACTTGTATTCTCCTTCCTTGTTATGCAAAAAATATAAAAAATTAAAGAGGCACTAAGGTCCCAACTAGGAAATACTATTACACCAGCTTCAAGTAACCAACTCATTATCAGAAATAAAGGATTCATAGGCTATAAGCCTATCATCTTCATCTACATGCAATTCCTTGGCTACTTGGAAGTCCCTATCAGGGAGTTCTTCATATTCATCATTTAGAATCCGAGAGACTGTTCTCTGCTGTGATTGTGCTTCATTTTCTCCCGCAGATTCTTCTTCAGATGAATCATCCATTTCTTGCAACCTTTCCTTTTTTTGCTCTAACTCCTTTATGAAATTTTCTATAACCTCCTCTGCTTCTTTGTCTTCTTTGTTCTTAAACACATCTTCCCCCGGTATAGGAACATGGGTGTATCCACTAAGGTTTTTCTTTTTCTTACAAGAGTGTATGTATCCTTCAGGGTCATAATTCATTCTTTGTGCATACTCCTTTAATTTGAATTCATCCAACAACGAAATATAATAAGATCATTGGTAGTGGGATGTTAGGTTTTTAGGTACATCAATTATAAATTAAGGTCATATACCATGGTAATTAACTAATTATACATCATTGGTGAATTTCAAATTTTTTTGATACAGTTGGTCGAGAGTGGGATGGACTACATTTGTACATCACAAACAATATTGATTGGGTGATGGTATGGATTGAACTATGTCAACAATATGGTCATGCATTAACATGGGAAGGTGTGGCTTCATTGGTTAAAGAAGCTCATCGTAATGGAGATTCCAATGCTACACCAAGGGAAATTGATTTAGCATATGGTTTAAGAGATAAACAGGTACGTATAAATATATTAATCACCCATATTATTTAATTATTTTCAATTATATTGATGTATATATATGTTGAGTTTTTTTTTCTTTGCATACATTCGACCAAGAATAAATTATTTATCAATTGACGATGCAATAATTTTTACATGTTTGACATATTGCAGGTGAAACACCACAAGGCTATGTGGTGCAATGGTCGTAAATTTTGAATCAAAAAGTTGGATGACACGAAGAAAACTTGTGATTCTGGGATAACTGCAGTATTTTAGGTGACTAATGTTTCATCTAGAAGGGACATACATCCAAAAGTCTCAGAAAATTGATACTATGGGATTTTGGATGATATACTTGAGTGTGACTTTAAGTCCTTCAAATTAGTTATGTTCGTCGTCCAATGGTACATGCTACGATTGAATGAAAATGATCCCGAGAGAACTGTTATTAAACATGATAATAGATTTACCATGGTTAATACAAGGTCGATCAAGCGAACTGTAAATGAGCCCAATGTTCTTCCAAGCCAATGTGAGCAAGTATTTTACTAAGAGGTTCCAGGTAAACTAGGTTGGTCATTTATTGTTAGACATGATCCAAGAGGAAGGCCGGTAAAGTATAATGTGGTGGAAGAAGAAGATACCAAAGAACTAGAAGATGATGTAGATGATGATTAGGATCAACAATTAGTTGATGATGTGCCTGATGAAGATGTCAAAGAAGAGGAACTAGATCATGATGATGTAGGAGTTAATGTTCATGAAGATGATATCCGTGTGGATGATGACATTATCAAAACTGATATCAATGACGATGATGATGATATGACCAATCCTTACAAGTCAAATTTGGATTGGATGATACAAACAAAGAGTTGGATGAAGAAGAAAATCAATGAAATTGATATGTATGAGTTATGCGATTATATTATCTATTTGATATTGATTTCTTGATAGAATTATATTTGACTTATATGGTTACATAATTAATTCATGATGTTTTTAATTTTTATGCCATTGCATAATTAATTCATGATGTACTTTTTAATGTTGTTAATTCATGATGTTACAACTATTGTAGCTCTCCTAGAAATTTCCATATGATCAAATCCTAATTAATCTATGACTATTTATGATTAGATATTATTTGATCATATCTTTGGTTATTTCATTCCCAAAAAATTAGCATTTCCTCATGTTGACCCCACATAGTGACATGTGAATGGGGCCAACGTTGATTTTTTTTCACTTTGTGCTTGTATGGAGTGAAACTTGACATGGTTAGCCTAGACGCATGCGTTGATGATATGGGAGGGTTTCGAGACTCAAACATGAGGTCATGCTATATAAAGGAATCTCGTCCTTCCTAATAATACAAGTTTCCTTATTCTTCGTCTCTTTCATATATTGTTCTTAGCATTTCTTTGGTTAATGGTTTCAAAAGACGAGGCTCTCTTGAGCCTCACCTTGGATCTATTACACATCAGTTTGTGCATTTTCATTAGCAATGAATATTTAGATGATCTTTAAAAATCTCATTGAATATAAAGATGATAATAGGAAGCTAAAAAAATGAGTATATTTTGTTTATGGAACCTAAACCACAAGGTTTGTCACTCTAATGCTAAAACCAAGTCAAATTAACCCCTAACACCTATTGGAAAAGTCAAAACATGCCTTTCTTTCAAATTCACAAGAACGTATAAACCTTTTGAAACCACACATGCATGTTATGAAAGTGTATGGTAATCCTACTTATAGCGGAAGTTCACATGATAAGCTAACCAATGGCACTATATTGGAGGATAAACCCACCTATGGAATTAATTTAAGAGGTAAGGGATGCCTCTTAGTGGAATTTTGAGTCTTGGATTAATCCATAGTGCTAAAATTAGTTCTAGTGTTCTTCCCTTGGTGTTATATTTATCTCTACAATTTCCCATACTTAACCATTTCATCATCCCTTTTCCCAAGCTATTTGTATCATAATATAAACTTGGTCCAATCTCACATTAGCCCCTTAGGTAATTATCCATTTCCTCCAAGTTGAATGGAACCTTTTGTACCAATGCATCTATGTTTTCCTACCCTAATGGATCAAGACTTGACATCACCTTAACAATCTTCTTTATGTCATAGCATATCTCTGAAGTGCCTTTGGCATGCTTTAGATGTGTCAATATTAACTAGATTGAATATATTAATTTTAAAGTCTCTTAACACATTCCATGACAAGAAAATGACTCATTTGGATTAAGGAGTACTTTCCTAAACCATTCCTTCATATTCAACAATCCCTTCTCACACCTACATCATAATTCATATCCATGTTGGTTGTAATGAGTGTTTTAAACCAACAATCAATGAATCATAGGATAGAAGAAAACTCATTATGCACAAGGATAAGAATCAAAGAGACTGAAATAATCGATTCACTAGATATGCTCCCCATTACTATAATATACCAATGTAAAAAAATAAGTCATAACAAGAATAGGACCAAAAAAAAAAAGGAAAAGAAACCTTGTAGGCTACATTAATAAGACATTGATTGCAAGCCTTTCTTCCATGATGTTTAAATGACAAAATATCAAATAGCTCAATCTTTAGTCAAGTAGTATTTAAATCACTAATTCTTAGGAATCCATCATGATTAAACATCACATATCATAAGCCTTTTTAACAATCATTAGGATTGTAGATAATATTCAATCATGTCATAGGAAATAAATCATCAAAAATTATAAAGAAAGAGAAAACTAACTATATAAGCTCAACAAGCCACCATACAAAAATTATATTTTGTAGAAAATAAAATAAACTATATGTTGACATAGAATATATATTTTGTATATAAACTATATGTTGACATAGCATATATATAAACTATATATTTTTAATTTTGGCCCCGCGCGCGTAGGAGCACGACATAGCATACTGCACCGAGACCTTAACTAGAGAGTTGCGCCAAGAACCATTGCATCCAACCCCTGAGTGGAGAGTTGTGAGACTTCACTGGATGAGTGTTGCAAGGCCATTGAGTTGAAGAGGAAGACTAGGAACCATTTGGTAGGAGTAAATCCAGAGCGAGAGGTGAGGGCACTCAGAAAGGGAAAATCGACCAAGGGACAATGACTGTAAGTGATTTTTCCCCCACATTTAGAAATCTTGTTGCAAGTACAGTGATTTAGAATTTGTTTGTTCCCATTGAGGTGTTGCATGCTATATTTTGGTCAATTCAAGCCAATTTCCCATTGACAAACCCAAGTACTACCTAGTACTGGTGTCTAGTTAGTTTGAACAACCAAGCTTTGAGATGTTCAATCAGTTGGGTGGCCATTTTTGGCCTGTGAACTATAGTTTTTGTATCTGTCTTAGCATATTTTTTCTACTATGAGATTGAAAGGAATTCCCGTCACATAACAAAACATGAAGTTCACTAGGGTTCAAATTTCTAAACTTCGATGAAATAAATTTACATATTGAGGTCCACAAATGATCAAAGGGACTAAAAACAATGCATGGTCTGTGAGTGCAATGAAAAATTCCCAGTGCCTGTCCATAAGAGAACATATAGAAGTACATGATGTAGAGTCAGAGGAAGGAAATAAACTCACACAATCTCATTTGACAAGTCACAAACAATCTTGAACTTTCGCTCTTTTGACATACTTATTCAACTATATTTCCCTTCACAAAAATCAACATAAACACTCAACTTTTTCCTTAGAGTTCAAAACCATTACCAGACCTTCAAACACCTTAGTCAACTTCATTTTGATCAAAACAAACAATTACCCAGTCTGCCCTTTCATTTTACCCTTAACTCTCTTTATGACTGTCCTAAACTTCACAATTTCAACTCAACATAAAGTAATATGACCCAAAACAGTATTTAGGATAATATAGACCACACAATTTCCATTCCATTTCACTTCAAACAAATGTAAGCCATCTCCCATCCTTTATTCTTGACAATTTAACAAAATCATATAGTGTACTTTCATTTTAGTCTCCAAAACAGGGCTATTATTAGACAGATCAATCAAAGCAATGGAATTTTTAACTTCATGCTTACACCAAACCTTATATCAAATGAGATCAAATTATACCTTGGTAATATATTAACCAAAACAACTAAGAACTCACACTTAATCATCAAAATCCCTTAAAGTTCTTACTGTCACTAGTTCCTTCATACCCTGTTTGCAACGCTTGTAGGTCTGTCAACCTATTTGTCAGGGCTTCATTCACAATCTAAGCACTATTACACAAGTCTATCCACACTTTTCAATTCCCTCCTTGCAGATCTAAAACATATTCAAAATAGGTATTAAAACTTTTACAACACAAGCTTCAAATATTGTTGTCTCAGACAGATTTAGGCCTAATTAGGCCTGATTTGCATAAGGGTTTGTTGCTTTACTAACTCCTGACCAAAGTACACTTTTCTAGTGCTTGTGACATGTTTAGTTTGATTGGTATATGCTCTTCAAAGCATAAAAGTTCATTTACAAATTATTTTCACAAAACCCTAAGGGCTTAACCTTCATAATTACTCTGTTCACAGACTGTACACAATTTTTCAGTCAAGAAACTTCATTCCCTCGCATCTTATCTTTATGATTTTTCTATAAATCCACTGAAACATGAAATAAAATTCATAGTAGGATAATCTCACAAGAAACCAGAAGATTCCACCAATTAATAAAGGAGAAACATAATTATTTATGTCTCTGCTTACCCTAATTGAGGGTTTTAGCAGTCTGAAGCAAATCCACAATAACTCACACAAATTTTAACTAAAATGCATGAAATTTGATGTAACAGGAAGGTGATTGAGATTAATACCATATCCAACCATTCTACCATGCCTTCAAGGCCGTACAATTTCGTACAATGCTTGGAAATGCAAGATTTCTGAAGAAAAATGATTAAAAATCAAAGATTTTCCTTGAACTTATTCTTTATTCAACCACCCTCGAAGTTCTAAAAGATACAAGAATATTTTTAAAGGAAAAAAAATGAATTTTAGCCTTCTAACTGCCTCTAATTGACCCTAATGACTCTTCATCTCTTAATATTTCCTTTTTGATTAAGTTGACAACTTTTTATAGTGTTTTCATTTTTGTACTTTTGGACTTAATAAACACCAAATGACCTCAACATGACCTCAAATATATGAAACATGACTCTAATAACATGATTTACAAAGTAGGAACAATAAAATTGAATCAAATTTCAAAACATATCTTCATAGAGGCCTAATTATGCCAAGGTGCTCCTACACCAGTACAAGAGATGAAAAAAAGACAAGGAGCCATTAAAAACTTTCGAATATTTCACTAACTCAACCAAACTTCCAAAAGAGCAGTACAGATGCCAGCACTAGGGAAAGCCCAAAAGAGAACACTAATGAAAGTAGACTTTTTTTTTTCAAGTTCCAGAAGAGTATAAATGGTTCGAAGATGTTGTGGGTGTCTGGAAAATGATGAAGGAATGTTGGATAGGGAGGGACCTAATTAGCCTCTTTAACTGGATTCTTAAGAAAGAAACAAACTCTGATACATTTTGGGGTTCTTCTGAGTAGGGCCCATATTTTATTATTTTATTTGGGGGACCCAAAAAACCATAGGGGTAGAAACCTATGGAGCTTAATCATTAAAGGCAAGGGGTCTGTCCATTTAGAAATAGACTGAAAGGATGGTTGCACAAGGGGTTATTTCACATTAAAGGTGGTCCAAAAAATTTCATAGACTAACTAACCAGACACCAGTACTACCTCAGAGGGACTATTGTCTTCGATGAAGGTGGTCCAAAAAATTTCATAGACAGGTACAAAAAGTAATAGCAACCTTCCACCAACTAACCCAATCAACCTCCAAGAAACAAGACAATGACTCCTCTAGATGTTCCCAAAACCCAAGGCTTCAAAATAAAAGGTTGGTAACCCTACAAACCATTCCCATGCTTACCAAGTGATCTCTGATCATCAGAACCTTACAAGGTTTATTGATACATTCACAACTATTGTTACCTCCACATGCATTTGACTAGTAGTGAAAACCTTGGTTTTTAATCCTCCAACCCCATACCTTGGGATCACATCACCATGAAAGAACTTCATCCAACATCCTTATGAGTGTAAGTACCACCAAATAGGTATTTTTCAGATCTTTCTTCCTCGAGCGAGGGAAATTTAGGAAGAGAAGAGGAAAGCGAGACATGTAGTAGGTCTAAAAGAGGGAGATCAACTAGAGGTCAAAAGATTAGAAGAAAATTCTATAAAAGCATGTAATTTTTTCTTGCTGAAGGAGGGTCATGTTCTTATGATGATGAGAGCATAAGCGACATCGAGGTACAAACATCTACGGAAAAAATGGGTACCCAAGGAACTTCCTCCAATAAACATTGATCTGTGTCAACGAGAGGATATATCGCATAACACCATTGTGATTACATGGTTTGGGACTATTTTGCATGGACGACATAAAGGTCTGTTATGAAAAAGTTACTGAATTGATGGAGTATGTCAGACCCTGTTACAGTTACAAAGATTGGATGTAGTTGGTTCGATATACACGAAGTATGCGTAGGTATACACCATCAACAAATTATATACAACTAAATGATAAGGATCAAAATAAAGGAGTGGCTATGTACATTGACAGAAGGCCAAAAGCATTAGGGAATATTGCAGGGTTTATAAACAGTACATGACTTGGGTCAAAAAATAAGCAACCCAATTGCATATTTGAGGCGCGCAAGGGAAACCATGTATTCATATGTGCGATAAAATCAATAATTGCAGGGGAAGAGTTGCTAATTGATTACAATTTGAATCACATAAATACAAACACAGTCACTATGGGGGTGGTACTACTATATACCATTTTACCCAACCTCCAATTAATGACTCCAATATACCATTTTATTATTATGTTTTTTTTCGTAAGTCTATTGGTTTCATTTTGATAATGTTTTTTTACATTTCATTTTTGTCATAGCAGGACATTGATCGTAGGGGGAAGGCTTCGACCCAGAGCACATATCACGATGCATCTTCAGGTGCTTCTATCTGATAGGTTTACCTCATTGTAATTGTACAAATTAGATACGAGCAAAAAAAATTATTATTATGTTTTTTTCATAAGTTTATTGGGTTAATTTCGATAATGTTTTTAATATTCTTATCGCAATCGAATGATCGGGGAAAGGAACCAGCAGTAGAGGAGAGCATCCATAGGGAGGTGTAGTCACTATTATGCGATGATGACATCGCATATTCCGCAAACCCTCTGGATATGATAAGGAAGACCCAAAATAAATGTACTGAAGAAACCCTTCAGTTGTTATTCATAGTGCCTCAAACAGATGAGATAAGAGAAATGGTTAAAATATTGAGTGAGAGAGCATGAAACTTGCAAGTAAGCTATCATGAGATCTTTAATTATAACATAAGTTCATTCATGGTTTTATATTTTGTATTCTTTTATGTCATGAACTAAAATATGTGTTATTTTTACAAGATTTTTTGCATCCTCATGATGTTGTTGGCCATGATCAGGGTACTGCAGGTGCTGCCCAGGGAGTAGGGGTTGGTACAAGTGTCGATCCTAATCTTCTTGTGCATACATCACATCATCTAACCCCATCATCCATGCCTATATTGTCAACTGAAATGTCAGAAACACGTAGCATGTAGGCATCGGGTAGTGCACCCTCTGGCAGCGAACACATGCCAAAACATGTGTCAGGACATGTACCTGGGGATGCAGAGGCCATGAGTACTAGTGATGTTTTAGTAGCATTTCCTGGATCTTCCCGTATTACTAGTACAAGAACATTGTCGGTCACATTTGTGGTGACCGAGGATTTCGTTCCCCTAAAGATAGAGAAGGTCCCATGTACTTTAAATTTTTTTAATTATTATTATATATAATCCAATTGAAATTTACTTATTGATCACTCTTTTTATACTAATGATCCCATGATCATTTTGAAGGAAATGATGTTTTTTATAAACATTTAAATGATATTACATTGGAGATCTTCGGTCCCACCATACGTACACGGTGGAATGCCCAAAATCAAGATTTAAAAGATGGGCTCATTAATTGTTTAGTTGTGTTGTTCGGTAATAAAACATTCAATCGCACCAAGGTCCTTAAGAAAGCTGGTACCTATCTAAAGTATGTGAGGGACCAATATAGGTCACATTTAGAGAAGAAAAAAAAGTACGAGTGTCCCCCCATGATTCCAGAGAGGGAGTGGAAGGACCTGGTGTCAGATGGAAAGGAGAAGGCTGAAAAGAAAAAAGCAAAGACACCACCGGGCCAAGGAAGGTATGTGATACTATCAACAATGTAATTATATATTGATTACTCTTTATTTTTACATAATCTAACATATTTCAAACTTTTCATAGGCTATCCGACACATTGAAGGAAACAAAGGCAAGACTAGAAAAACACGAGAAACACAAACTTGGCTCTGGTGGTTATATGAAATTAGCTACACGAATTGTAAGTATCAGTAAATGAAATATTGCATCCAAATAATAAATTGCAAACAATTTTGGTTTTATCACACCATAGAAGAAAAATTCATGATCTTATGCAAAACTGTAGGGCTTTGAATTCAACAGAGTGCCCATAGAAGAGGACCTGAAGATTTCCTTCCAGCAAGGCTATGGAGCTGTGGTTGAAAACCTAAGACTCTTGACTGGGAAAACACAAGCTTCCACTGCATTCGACACACAGGTAAATAAACTCAATGAAGTTTATTTAAAATTGAATACTTGTGCAATATATTCAATATTAATTTCCACCATAGAGTAATTATGTGCCTATTTGTTTTAAACAGGAAAACAATGATAATATTGCACATGACATTGTAATGCAACCTAGTGATGGTGGAGCACAACCTGCAGATGAAGGTCATGGTGTGCATCCCGATACTGGATGTATTCATGTGCTATACAAAACACAGTATGGATTGATACAATTAAACATATTTAATTGCAATTGATGTATTAATTAATGTAACCTTTCGTGTTTCAACTTTAGAGCATGTAGAGCATGATCAGGCTAGACAAGATTAGGAACATGTTGTGGCCCCATCAAGTAAAGAGGACCACTCTAATGTTCTTTTAAACATATTTAATTGCAATTGGTGTATTAATTAATGTAACCTTTCATGTTTCAACTCCAGAGGATTTAGAGGGTGTTCAGCATGTTGAGCATGAGGCTATAAGACAAGATCAGGAACATGATGTGGCCCCATCAGGTAAAGAGCACCACTCTAATGTTTTTTTAATTAATGAAATACTTGTAACAATAATAATAAAACATATCAATTTAACATTTCTTTGTTATTGCAACAAACCCCCCTTATAGCGGCCTCCATGTCGCGAGTACATGACTAGGCATACAATAAGATCACAAGTAGAGGGTAGACCAATTGAAGGGGGGATAAATGATTTAGAAAATGATACTTCACTTCTTTTTTTACCTACAAAAAAGAAACAAAAAAAAGTGATTGTAATCATATTATGACAACCATATTTTTGATAATATGTTAATGAATGTTAAAAACTGATATTTTTGACAACCATATTTTTGATAATATGTAAAAACTGAAAGAATGAATGTTATATGTTAATGAATGAATGTGAATATGTTAATGAATGAATGTTATACGTTAATGAATGAATGTTATATGTTATTAATGGATGAATGGATGAATGTTATATGTTATATGTTATCAATGGATGAATGAATGATTAATGTTATATGATCAGGTATGGGGAATTGAGAGTGATGTGAGGTGGGGAAGGGGCCAAATGAGCTTCCACCATCATGTGGTTGGCCCTATTAAGTAGAGAATATTAAAATATTCTTGAAACAAAGAGAAGCTCAATAAGGTAATGCACTTTTCAATATTTCATTATGTTGCACTTTTAAGCTTATGCGATTTTCATTTGTTCTCTTTGCTTCAATATGTTACCCTTTGTACTTATTTTACTTTTTAAAACATCTCATATGTTACCCTGGATGCCAACTTTTACAAGGGAAGCTATCCAAAGATGGATCCCGCGTTTGGGGATATACAAGTTTGGATTAGACAAACTTGGGATGTACTCATGTAGTGTAGAAACAAAAGAGAAGAGCCCAACCATTTCAGTACAAGAATTGGCTTGAGACTAGTACGTGGTTCGAACTAGTTCTGGGTATGAGGGGTCTAAGAGAGAGCCTTGTAACACTGTTGGTATTAAATAATTAAACATACAGATATTGTAATTATGTGGTTAATGCTAAAATCATCAACAATTCACTATGTGATGAGTAGTTAGTGATGATGGCATGCCATTGTTTGGTAGGTTATTGATTCTACAATTGCTCCCAATAATCATCTCTAGTTGCTTACATGCCATTTGATCCATATGAGGGGCACCTTTCAATTTGGGTAGCAATTTTATAGACGATTCTCTTATTTAGTGACCAATGGAATAAGTGAGTGGATGGATTGCTCCTAGTAATTTCCTGTCATGTGCTTCATGCATTGATGATAAAATAATTTCATTGGATAGAATTAATACATTTATGTATTATATGTTGTTGGTTTAGTTTTTGGTTTGGGTTTAAATGTTATTTTTATTCACCCAGGTATCATATGAGAAAGCACACATATTTTGCTAGAGATCCATCACAAAAGTGACCTTCTCTCTCTCTCCCTCTCTCTCTCTCTCACACACACACTCACTTTCTCACTCTCTCACACACACAATTGACCAAAAATAGTATGTACCATTTGGAAATCATTAGTTGTGGATTTAATTTCTATTTGAACTCAATTGTAATCAGGTGGGCTTCATACGTTGCATGAACAATACTTGTTTTGATTTGTGAGCTTGGTGTGTAGTTCAATGATGGCATCAACATACTTGTATGTTTTCTTTACACTAACTTTTTCCTATAAAATGTTAAGAACATATTTTACTTTATTCCACTATGAGAGAATAAGGTGACTATTAGATTTTTTCCCAAGGAGATCTTTACATATTTGAAATTTTACCATAAGTCTTCCATTTTTTCATTCACACCTATCTCAACTATTAAAACCGATTTTGTGATTAATCCTTTCAAATTAGTAGACAATTGTTTACTTTTTGATTGGTTAATGAGGGTTTTTGTAGGGATTCCACAACCTTAAGACACAAATTTGGGTCCCTAGTTTCCATGTGTGGGTTTTCAAGACTATGCCCATATGCTTTGGGACTTGCATTATTGCAGGTCATGTGAGACGTATCCAAAAATTTCTATGGTAGATTTTTCCCAAGTCTTCATTGCTGGGTCTTCTACCATTGTTCTTATAATCTATTTACTCACTATATGTATCCAATAACCATTGTTCACACATTTCAAATTGAAGAGATATAACATATCGTCCAAGCAGTATCTATGTCACCCTGATCATGTTTTATGTTTATATTGGCAAGATACAATATATCGGCACAACAACTAGCAAGCTTCGCCGATAAAAACATTGTAGGAATGGCCTGCGTGAACGAGGAAGCACATTGTACAATATCGACATAGGCACATTGCATTCATATTGATTGGCAGAAGAAATTGGGCTATATATTTTGATTAAAAAGGAACAAATAGAGAATGTAGCACCACAAGAAATGCATATTGGCATAACTCATGAAAGTTTCCATGAAAAAATACTCATCGGCCATCGGAAGCCTAACAAGTGAGAATTCCAATCTCATATAATACTTTGATGAAGATAAAAGGCTTGTATTGTGGACACATTCCTTTTGTTCTACCAATGGGTTATTCAAGAAAGTAAAAGATAGGCTCACTTGGGATTTTGGCATGAGGTACATCGATATATTTCATCAGAGGAACACATTAATATCAGAACAATAGAAAATGGACCACCCAACAACACATCTTACATTGATAACATTTAGTCGGGAGAACATATCTCAAGTTACACCGACATAGTGGATAAAATAAGGCACCATCGGTGAAAGTTGTGCTAATGGAATTCATCGGTGGGAGTATCACCATCAGAAGTAATGAATAACTTTGGGCCTGATAGACGGAAGTCTCTCTGATAGGATTACATCGGATAAGCTACACCGATAAAGGACACAAGGAAAGACAAATACTCGTCAGAGTGACTTATATCGAAAGATACATCGGCCAAATTATTCATGCAAAGAACAAAACCCATTCATATAACTGTGTTAGGGAGGGAAGATGTTTAAACAAATATTTTTTTTAAAAAAATGTAGGGTTTCGTTGCAATTTTGACGAACATAGCCTGACAAATTTGCGTATACACCTGAAAATGGTCATAGCATTCAATTAATTAAATACAACCTATTTGATTTGAATACATATAAATAAGGTCTTACTTTATTTATATTGTTCACTTTCCTTTTAATTCTCCTAATTCACATTCTTCTAAATTAAATAAACAAAAAACCCTAAACGTGTTTATTTAATTAATCTTCCCTAATCCTGATTAAGAATTAGAGCAAATTTCTACAACTTTTTTATGTGCCACCTCATAAAGGTCACATGAAAATAAATAAGCCTAATTATTAATTAGATTTATCCTCACACACTTCCACCAATAAGAAAAATCACATGGCTTTATTCCCTCACACATTTCCACCAATAAGAAAAAGCACATGGTTTTATTCCCCCACACTTCCAACAAATTTGGAGCACATGCGTTTTTGTTTCACACACTTGGAATCTAATACATTTGGAATGCTTCCAATTGGTCAAGGGGATTCTCTTCACACACATAGCATGTTGTCCTTGGTCAAGGGGACATTTCTTCTAAATTAAATAAACAAAAAACCCTAAACATGTTTATTTAATTAATCTTCCCTAATCCTGATTAAGAATTAGAGCACATTTCTACAACTTTTTTATGTGCCACCTCATAAAGGTCACATGAAAATAAATAAGCCTAATTATTAATTAGAATTATCCTCACACACTTCCACCAATAAGAAAAAGCACATGGCTTTATTCCCCCACACTTCCAACAAATTTGGAGCACATGGGTCTTTGTTTCACACACTTGGAATCTCATACATTTGGCATGCTTCCAATTGGTCAAGGGGATTCTCTTCACACACATGGCATGTTGTCCTTGGTCAAGGGGACAACATCCTGATTCCTTTCATCTCCACCGTCTATCTTGTCTCCTTTGAATCTGAACCGTTGATAGGTGCCACCTCACAAAATGCTTGCAAAACTCTATAAATACACCCCTCATCCTTTGCATTATCATCCACCTTTTGAGTAATGTTATAATGCTATTTTGAAATACAAATTGGAATAGTGTTATAATGCCATTTTCCATCCACACTTTGAGTATTGTTACCATGCAGGTTTTTCGTAGGAGCTTGGAGCTTTCATGGAGTCTTATACTTAGCTTGCTTATCATATGTTACTTTGCATTCTCATCTTAGATTAATTAGTTGCTTCATAGTTACATTTTATCATCTCCATTGCATCATAGTTACATTTTAGGTTAGTTTGTTTTATGTTTTCATTTGAGCATATGCATAATCATAGATAGCTCATGATAGTTGCATATCATCTCACTCATCTCCACTTGTTCATCCATCACTAGCATCATCCTTCATTTATCATTGTATTCATCATCAATTCCATCACCTTGTTTCATTTAAGAGCATACCATTAATACTTCCACCACACATTTGCACATAGAAATCATCTTAGCTTGCATATTAAGCATAAAATCTTGTTTTCTAGGTAGTCATTTTAACAACCTTTGTGCTCATAGAAATCTGAGGGCCAAATGGTTTAATAAGTCCCTAGAATTAGAGAACAATGATACGTATTTGAAAAGTTTGATTGTATTACGAAATAGATTAGTTTTACTTGCTTCAAACTTTGAATGTAAACCATCTCATTAAGGTTTGTGTTGACATTAGGATAACTAACTCTACACACATTTCGACACATGCACAAAATGGTGCCCACTATGGGGCCTTTGCCTCACTTATTGCTAACTTTTTTGATGGTTTCATGATTGTAGGTGCAAGGTTTATGACTTGGGAATGTTTTGCACAAGTTTGGAGGCAATTCAGAACTGTTTTGAGCCATTTCTGGGTTGTTTTTAGAGTTTTTGCACCTCTTGTCTCTTTTGGCACCTCTTGCAATTTGTCACCAAAATCAAAAACTCACATTTAGTGTTGTGCATTTGTAGGTTTTCCTAGATTCGCTGTCAAAGACTCAAAACATAAACTACTAACATATTGCAGGGGCTAGATGTTATGTACTTGTTTCCATTTTGGTTAAGTTAGGAACGTAGCTTAAGTAAAGGGACAATGAACATCATGTTTCCTTTTGGTTAAGTTAGGAACATAGCTTAATTAACAGATTAATGAACACCATGTCTTTTGTATGTGATTGATGGTAGGCATATGCTCTCCCCTTAACTGGGTGATCCAAAAAGCTAGACCCATTCTTGTTTATGTGCGAGTGTAAGCAGGGTATATGGCCTGAGTTCTCTCTTTATTCATGCAAAATAAAGATCGATCGAACTATGGGTATACTTGCTTGCTTTTGTTTATCCTAGAGGGCCTGCCTTATGGGAAAAGGTAATCACCCAAGGGAACAACCCAACCGGTAACATGCTAAAGCCAAGCGACTTCCAACCGGGATATAAATGTGGATACTTGAGGAAAGTTCAAGTATCACGAGGATAATTCTGATGAGATGGATCGAAAGGGACTCTCGCCGTATGGATTATTCCCCACGAATGGAATGCCCGCATTAAAACCCTTGTTGTATATTTTCCAAAATCCTTTATCTATTCTTTGGTGCAGCAACGATCATTGCCAATGCATCCACATTCTCACATTTTTTAGTAGAGGTGATCAGTTCGCCATGGGAGTTTCATGGGGAATGGAAGCTTGGTTGGCCTGAGAAGAGAGTGCACTGTAAGGGGGAGCCTGTGCAGCCACACTTCTAAATTCATCCGCTAAAGATAGTGTGGTTGGGGTAAAACCCGTGTGGAATCTAAAAGAATATAGTCTTACACAACCTTAGGAGTATATATTCTTCTTGATGTGTCTTCAAAACAAAACTCAAACCAAACACCATAAAAAACGTTATATTTTTGTAAGTGAAAACCTTGATTCAGAACTACATTCATTGAGGTAGACAAGTCAGTAACTTAGGTCCATCCATCTTCAAAAAATTAGTCCTTTCAGCAGTGTTCAACCTTTCTTTAGGAAAAAAAGAGTCAGGATATGGGGTTTACATGATTTCACGAAAGATCAAGATTAGAAAACCAAGGATCAACCTCTTAGTCTAAAACAACATCAAAAACGTTTGTCTATGCTCTATGACTTTAGAGAACCTTCAATTTTTACAAGAAATCTTGTAGGAACAATCTAGAGTTATACATGATGTACTATTGTCAAAATCCAAGACTTTTCTAACGTTTTGAGTACCTTAATTACACAACAAGAATCTAAACTCCAAGTCCAAGATCATTCCTTAGATACCTTAAAAGTCTAAACGTGTCGAAACAGACCTATACAAGTGGAACTTTTCAAACTAAACCTAGAACTAGACATTTCAAGGTGCCTAAATCAATCAATATCCATCACATCTTTGTTTGTACAACCTAGTTTCATCTTTGGGATTTTTCATCCTTCTATCAACAAAACGATGTCACACAATCAAATCAAAATTAGTCTAATCAATAGAATTTTTCATTCTATTTGACTTAGTTGTAATCCTTGGCACTATTTCAAACTTAGATCAAAGCTTAGTCCAAATCATAACATTTGTATGCCCATCCAAATGAGATCACAAAAAAAGGAGACTTTAGGACAAGGAACTTGGAACACCCAACCTTGAAATGGAAAACAATGGAAACCCAAGTAGTGAAACTCTTGATATTGAAACACCAAACTTTGAAACATAAAACATTGAAACTCCAAGTAGTGAAGATCTCAATATCGAAACTCCCAACATTGAAAATCAACACATTGAAACTCAAAACAGTGAAATCCAAACCACCATGGCTGAAATAGATGAGGATCAATTGAATGCTTTAGCTCATCAAATGAAAATCCTTCAACAACAAATCTAGGATATGCAAAGGGAAACAACCACAGAAATACATTTCTACCACACATCTACCCTTCTCCATTTGATAGAAATTTGGACATGACACCTTGTCCCCCAACAACTACATCATCCAAGTTCAATGTCTTTGAATTTTTGCAAAAGTTCAATAAGCCCAAATCTCAATTCTCAAACACAAATGATATTGAGAAATCTTACCAAGTCATGCATCTATCTTCATCTCCCACAAGTCAAAATAAATCTCAAAATTCTTTCACCCAAGTCAAGGATTCCATACAACTACCTTCTTCTATCATATCTTCTACATTCGATGATTCATGTCAATCTCTCAGTCTAAACCATGCTATCATAGATCCTTCTTCACCTCAAGATCAAAGCATTCTTTCCAATTCATCCAATGATATGAAAATTCCACAAGTTCTTCCAATCTTTGACCAAGACCGAATCTCTCAAGAATTCTACGATGATCCCCTCCTTTCACTTTTCATCCATGATGATTCTCTTCCATCTCAAGAAAAAAGTATCCTTCTAAGTCCTTCCACCACATCTAATGAATCCATACCATCTCATGATTCCATTGCATCCCAGGACCATGATAATTCTTCCATCCTATCTAATGATGTCCTATCACCCGATGATCAAGATATGCTTTCTCATCAAGATCAAGATATTCTTCCATCTAAGGATATCCCTTCATTCCATGAGGATGTTCATCCTTCTCAAGATCAAGATATGCCTTCCATACCACTACATGATGATTCCACACCTAATGAAGAGAAAGCTACTTCATCTTCTACACCTCGTGATCCTCTTCCAAGTCAAGATCAAAGTACCCCATCATCCCCATGTCCAGATCCTATCACACCTACGCAAGCTATCCATGAACCCCACACCTACAAATTGGGATCCTCCACCTTCATCCACTTTGGTTTACTTCCAACACCTATCCTTTCATCCTATCATATCCTCCCAAAAATGAACTTGCGTCTTGTTTCACAAACAATACATATCCCATTGGTAAACAAATGTGTCAAAGCATGAACTACAAAGGCAAGGGATTAGGCCTTCATGAACAAGGTATCCTACAACCCCTTTTTGCTCAAAAAAATCCATATTATCTCGGCCTTGGTTATACACCTAAGTTTCCTAGTCCATCAAACCTTCCATCTATCTTAGGTCCTCATCCTAATCTACCAAACCTTCCATTTATCCTAGGTCCTCATCCTAGTTCATCAAACCTTCCCTCTATCCTAGGTCCATATCCTATTCCTCAAGAACAACAAAGGCACACATCCTCAATGCCCTTTCAAAATTCTACCACCAACAATTCATCTCCATCCATCTCTCCTATTGCTCTTGGAAGCAATTTGGGTGCCAAATGTCAAAAGCTTCCATATCAAAATCCACATGTATCAAAGGATCAACATGTCTCCTCGAAGAGGCATGGAAAAATAAAAGAAAATTTGATCCAAAATCAAAAGAAAGATCAAAAAGGCCACAAAGGCCCATCAAAGCAAAAGGAAAAATTCCTAAGACCACAAAGGGCCATAAATAAAAAATTTCAAAGGCCACAAAGGCCCACAAAGCAAATATCAAAGTCAAAAATCATGTGGATTCCAAACAGTCTCATAGAAGCGATGAAATCTAAATTGGCACCCAAATTTGTTAATCCAAAAGCTTCCTCCAATCTTCCATATAAATCCTATCACCTTCCAAATCCATTTTTCCTCCATCACTTCATCACCCTTCAAGGTATGTGCCAATGTTGATCTTTCCATCCTTTCCATCTATCCATCAACAAACCTTTCAACCTCCTATCCATTATCCCATCATACCCTAAATCTGCCAACATTTAGGAGTCCAATTTCCCATTTCCATGGTTTATTAGAGCATGTATTCAAGAGATATTTGGTTGTGAAACTTGATGCTTAAGTCCTTCCTCGATCTCCCTATCATCCATATCCTATTTTCCATATTCCTCTTGCACTCTACACTTGGGGGGCAAGTTTCATCCATCTTATCATTTCTTACATTTCCACCTTTGATCTTGACAAGGTTAAGGATCTTCTTGAACATCATGTATCTTATCCTATACGCTCTATCCATATCTTTCGTACCATATCTTTCATCCTATCCATATTCAATCATTCTTACCAGATACATCCCTTTTCTCGTCTTTGGTCTTGATGAGGAATAGGAGAAAAATACTTGGGCCTTGTGTCCGTATATTATCTAGTTGATCTTGATCATCCCATTCATTATCATTATCCTTGATGTCTTCCATTCCATATCTCCTAGCTTATCAAAACCCATGTCATCATGTTCCTTTGCAACCTTGAATCGTATCATGCAAATAATATTTGAGCCTAGCTGTAAAACATTATCCAATCATCATATTTTTTGTCAATCAATCATCATCAATCATCAATCTTATAATCATCATGTCTTATGGAATCAATAATTCCTGGTATCTTAATCAATCAACCATTATAATCTTTCGACAAGAGATATGTTGCTTGTGTGACATGTTTTGTAGTAAATATTTCATTTTGATCTATCATTTATCCATGGTTGCATTACCTCTTTTGTGGGGCATCTTGTTCCTTCAACTAGCCATATCATATCAATCTATCTTGGGCTACGTGACTTGCTCTGCATCATTTATCCGCCATGCTTCCATCTATGCATTTTTCATGCTTCCATGTCACATCATAGCTTGATCCAGTGTTTGTATCAAGGTACTCCCCAAGCATTATTCAACCCATTCTAAAAATCAGTTTGTCTTATCATATCACACTGGGGGCATGTCCTACATTGGATTAGATTCTTGTACATTCTCAAGGTCAGAAAATTGAAAATCACAAAAACATTCAAAACAGATCACAATACAAAAATAGGTCAAAAAGTCAAGAAGTCAAAAACATAGTCGTCCTTCGAACTACGTCGTCTCTAAGATTTGAACGTAGGCAAGGGTGATCTTTGATTATCCCCCGAGACATTTGAGTTAGTCTTTTTGGTGTCCGCTATGTTCATATTTTCATCTTGGTCGTGTCGTCAGTCAAGCTACGTGGTCTCTGTGTGTATAACGTAGGCAAGGCTAATTTTTTGATCAGCCCCCAAGGCCCCTAGGATAGGTCTTTAGGTTAGTTCTTGGTCGTCATGGTCGTGTCACACCCTGCACTGGGGGAAAAATCCTGCACTCACTAGGGGAAAATAAACTTTGAGCTTGAACCAACAGGAAAACAGTCGTCGGACTAAAGTTACAAACACAAACTTCAAATGGATGATGATCTTTCTGAATCAAGGGTTTATCACGTTAAACACGAAAGTTCAATTTGTTCTACTTTGATTTTTGATAGCATATCTCTCGAGTCCTCGATGATGTATCAAACTAGAGGAGCAAGGAAGGAGTATGATTTTTCTTTGTCTATTTTCTGTGAGTTTATCATTATTACTATGCAAGCTGTTGCGAGACGTGCGCTACAAAGTATCACTGATGACATTCTGAATTTGCATAGGAAAAAGATTAACTCTTGACTGTTTACGCAAGCGACGCTCAGGTCATCTCAGTTTAATTATACTTAGATGCTTGTGTTAACTTGGAATTTTAAAACATTATGGAAGTAGTACTCAGGTCATCTTGGTCTAAAACATGCCATCGATGCTTGTACTCACTTTCAACTTTTTAAAGGCCCAATGATGATAAAAAGCATGACAAATTGGTTAATATAAATGACAACTTTTGAAAACAAGATTTTCATTGTTAAGTTAGACTGCATTCATGTTAGTATTGCATGTGTATTTATTGGGTTTTTGAATGCTGAAACAATTCCACAATGGTTTCATCTTTATTATTAATGGGTTGAGTACATTGGACATTAATAAAAAATACATCATTCTCATTTAGTGAAACATCAGTTACATCATCATTTGCATATCTTGGAAAAAATTCTCATTTCATCTACATCCATACATTCCATCATGATATTTGCATCATAAAATACAAAAGAAAGAACATACATTGCATATCATTTTCAACATTATGTCATCCACTATGCTTAAATAAGTGAGTCTCTTTAGATTTCCAAGAAAGTTGGGAAATATGTTAGAGTTATGAAGCTTAAAAGATCAATCTACTATAATCTTCCCACAACTTTTGGAAGTTGGACGGACTCACTTATTCAAGCTTAAGGCATTGAACATTTGCACTCATAATCATTACATCACATTGCATCATCATAATAAATCACATCACATTGCATAATCATAATTCATTCATCACATTGCATAATTATTATCATCATCTAGAAATTAAATAAAGTCACAACATTGCATATCATAATAGGGAAATCAAGTGCATGTCAACATTTAGATCATAATCACCGCTGCATATCATATATCATCAAAAATGTCATAAATGTCCACGTGTACAAGGATATCCAAAAAGTAGCATGAGATACATCAAAATCCAAAAAGGCACTTGTATCATGGGAATCACGTCCTCAATATCACAAAAAGGTGTATACACAATGTCCAAGGAACATCACAAAATGCTATGGTGAACTCCCACCAGATGCTGCTACTCTCATGGAACTGGTACCCCCTCTACCCAATGGAACTGCACCTAGATCTCTCCTATCTCTAGGCAATGGCTGCGTGACACCCATGCTAGCAGTCCGAGAACGAGATCTGAGAGAACGAGATTGTAAAAAACTCTCTCGTCGCTCAAGAGGAACCAACTCATGATATTTACCTTTGTAAAACTGCAACTCCTGAGAAATGTGTCGGATCTCTTTGAAGAAATATGTTGTACCTACAGATGGTGTTGTCTGTTGTATCCTCTCAGCAATGGCCTCAGCCTGCTCTGTCCGGTGTCTGAAGGCATCCCTCTTTGACATAAGTATGATCGTCTGTGCCTGCAACTACTATATCTACTGCCTATTTGTCCCTCTATCAGTCCTCAAAATATCAATCTGTGCCCGACACTGTCCTAACTCATCCTGAAGGGACACAATCTGTGCTCGAGCCTGCGCTATCTCACTGTGATGTGAGGGTATCCCAATCCAAATCCTTAGAAGCACCGCCTGAGCTATGATGACACTCCTCCTGCGCCTCAGAACTGCAAAATCCAACAAATGACTGTCATCTACCCCAACATCATCACCCACTGCACCACCATCACTCTCCCCAACATCATCACCTCTGCAAGCACCCTCTGCACCACCCTCATCCTCTCCTATGTCTCCATCAACTGGCGGTACTAGCTCCTCTGGATGAGTAAACCTAGGAAAGGGATGCATGTGGAAGAACTCTAAATAATCCTCGGTCATCCCAGCATCTATAATATATGGAACATAATCCCATAAACCAGGGGTCAAGGTATAATACTCTGTACAGGTTGTCTCATATGATACACATGGGCCCCACTCTAAAACATCCTATTGTCGACATGCATAATGGGCAACTCCCAGGGGCATCCGCTAAACCCGTCCAAACTGTCGACATACTCGCAAATACAAGTAGCGCTCAAGAACAACAGGTGTCCACCTAATTAGATAGCGAGATAATAACATATATGGCATCTCCAGCTGATCCTCTGGCCACTACTCACAATCTAAGTATGGATGCCATGTGACAGTCTCCAAATCATCCAAAACATGCCTCCAATAAGCAATATTGCCCAACTTATGCTAGACATGTGGACCACTATAACTAAAAACATAGGATCTCCTGGGAGGTCGATGTCTCTCTCCCATGGGCCGAGTGATGGCTATATGCTCCCATGCCCAAGTCTGTAGTAATGTGACACCACATGAAAAACTCGTCACCCCGTAATAGACAACCTCATGCAAATCTCTATGTAAGTGGGCTAACATACAGGAACCCCAAGCATACCTTGTGCCATCAAGTGTCATCCTCAATAGCACATGACCCCAACCTACTGAAAATCCCTTTGACCTATGATCAGGATAAAGGAATCCACCAATGAATCCGGAAAGCACACACAAAAAAGGAGCATATATGTTGATCATCTCTGTCTAAGGGATCCATCGACCCATAACATACTCATCTCGACATAATCTCCACAATGCAGCCATCCCACCCTGCTCTCTCTTATCGTACACTACTATCTCTCCCATCACTGGGATCCATAGAATATGATATACATCCTCACGAGTCACGGTCATCTCTCCAGTCGGTAAATGAAATGTGTTATGATCACTATGCCATCTCTCTGCCAAAGCTATCAATAAACCTCTGTTGATTCTATATTGTGGAATGTCTAACAAGGAAGTCAACCCACAATGGAAGATAATCTCTAAGTCGGTTGATGACAACCGACAGACCATGTTCCAGGTCTTCAGGAATCGCTCCCGAGACTGGAGTACATCTCCAACTCCTTAATCATAAATACAAATCAGTCAATTAATGTCATGTTCACTCAAAATCATCAGTCAATCAAACTAATGTGCAGTCATTCAAATCCACTCAATTAGAACAACCAACATCTTGATCAATCCTACCCATCGTTCCTCGCCTATCATGAGGATGATCTACTATCAATCCTACCCATTGTTCCTCTCTTATCATGAGGATGATCTGCTATCAATCCTATCATCGTTCCTCACCTATCATGAGGACGATATGCTATCAATCTTACCCATCATTCCTCGCCTATCATGAGGATGATCTGCTATCAATCCTATCATCATTCCTCGCCTATCATGAGGATGATATGTTATCAATCTTACCCATCGTTCCTCGCCTATCATGAGGACGATACACTATCAATCCTATTATCATTCCTCGCCTATCATGAGGACGATACACTATCAATCCTATTATCGTTCCTCGCCTATCATGAGGATGATATAACACAGGTTTTATCATTTGATTCTCGCCTATCATGAGATAAAATCATCATGCAAAACATCAATCAAACACTACACATACCACAATCTAACTGAAATCAATCCAAAACATGACAAACCGACGACTCCTAGGCTTCAAGAACATCTTGCGGCCATCACCTCGAAGGATTTCTGCAATCACACCCTGCAAAACGAGTAAAACGACAAGCTAAACCACTTCAAATCACCAAAAATGACAACTTTCCAAGGCAACAAGAGGTGCCATTTGGGACCCCAAAGGCGCCCAAACAGAGTATGCAACTCAAAACAAGGTTTCCAAGGATTACAAGAGGCACCACTTGGGACCCCAAAGGTGCCAAAACAGTGTTGGAGCACAAAACATGCATTTTCAAGGCTTACAAGAGGCGCCACTTGGGACCCCAAAGGTGCCAAAACTCTCACAAGGCTCAAAAACACCCATTTCAAGCTTACAAGAGGCACCACTTGGGACCCCAAAGGCGCCAAAACTCTAAAAAGGCTCAAAAACATCAATTTTAACCTTGCAAGAGGCGCCATTTGGGACCCTAAAGGTGCCAAAACTCTTAAAACACCTGAAAACTTGAATTTCAAGCTTACAAGAAGCGTCATTCGGGACCCCAAAGGTGCCAAAACTCTTAAACATGCTAAAAAACACTCAGAAATGACAAAAACATCCCCCGAAAGTGCATCAATAGCATACCATAAGCTACAACATCTATCTATGACATTCAAAATGCTTCTAAAAGGTAAGAAAATGACTAACAAAGAGGTTTCTCGTAAAGCGTACTATAGGTCTAGAGGCAGCAGGCTGATCAGGTTGGCGAAGATGCTTGAAACAATGCTTCTAGTATGGGATCACCATCTTCCTCTAAGCTCTCCACTCTTCAACTTCTCTAAACTCAAAATGTGCAAATGAATCCCATTTTACCCATTTTCACCTTTTTGGGGTAAAATGGAGGGAATTATGGTGGGATTTATTTCCCATTTTTACCACAAAGGAGGGGTAATTAATCAACACTATTCAAAGAAAGAGCTTGCAATGAACTTTCGAGAGATAAATCATCTCTGACATCAAACCTTCACCAAATCGACATTGGATCATTATTGCATCATCACAACACTTATCACATCATTCAACACTTCATTTTCTCATCCTTGTATTCACTGATTTATCTCTCGAGGGGGCATAATATCCATCAATACCTGAAATTCAAAATCTGGGGCATCGAAATCTCGCATCATCTGAACATCAACATCAAAATCTTCTTTGAAGTAACATGTAAACACATCACTTCAAAGAGGGGCAAAATGTATACATCTGAAAATGATCATCGCATTCAATTAATTAAATACAACCTATTTGATTAATGCTTCAACTACATATAAATAAGGTCTTACTTTATTTATATTGTTCACTTTCCTTTTAATTCTCCTAATTCACATTCTTCTAAATTAAATAAACAAAAAACCCTAAACGTGTTTATTTAATTAATCTTCCCTAATCCCGATTAAGAATTAGAGCACATTTCTACAACTTTTTTATGTGCCACCTCATAAAGGTCACATGAAAATAAATAAGCCTAATTATTAATTAGAATTATCCTCACACACTTCCACCAATAAGAAAAAGCACATGGCTTTATTCCCTCACACACTTCCACCAATAAGAAAAAGCACATAGCTTTATTCCCCCACACTTCCAACAAATTGGAGCACATGGGTCTTTGTTTCACACACTTGGAATCTCATACATTTGGCATGCTTCCAATTGGTCAAGGGGATTCTCTTCACACACATAGCATGTTGTCCTTGGTCAAGGGGACATTTCTTCTAAATTAAATAAACAAAAAACCCTAAACATGTTTATTTAATTAATCTTCCCTAATCCTGATTTAGAATTAGAGCACATTTCTACAACTTTTTTATTTCCCACCTCATAAAGGTCACATGAAAATAAATAAGCCTAATTATTAATTAGAATTATCCTCACATACTTCCACCAATAAGAAAAAGCACATGGCTTTATTCCCCCACACTTCCAACAAATTTGGAGCACATGGGTCTTTGTTTCACACACTTGGAATCTCATACATTTGACATGCTTCCAATTGGTCAAGGGGATTCTCTTCACACACATGGCATGTTGTCCTTGGTCAAGGGGACAACATCCTGATTCCTTTCATCTCCACCGTTTATCTTGTCTCCTTTGAATATGAACCGTTGATAGGTTCCACCTCACAAAATGCTTGCAAAACTCTATAAATACACCCCTCATCCTTTGCATTATCATCCACCTTTTGAGTAATGTTATAATGCTATTTTGAAATACAAATTGGAATAGTGTTATAATGCCATTTTCCATCCACACTTTGAGTATTGTTACCATGCAGGTTTTTCGTAGGAGCTTGGAGCTTTCATGGAGTCTTATACTTAGCTTGGATATCATATGTTACTTTGCATTCTCATCTTAGATTAATTAGTTGCTTCATAGTTACATTTTATCATCTCCATTGCATCATAGTTACATTTTAGGTTAGTTTGTTTTATGTTTGCATTTGAGCATATGCATAATCATAGATAGCTCATTATAGTTGCATATCATCTCACTCATCTCTACATGTTCATCCATCACCAACATCATCCTTCATTTATCATTGCATTCATCATCAATTCCATCATCTTGTTTCATTTAAGAGCATACCATTAATCCTTCCACCACACATTTGCACATAGAAATCATCTTAGCTTGCATATTAAGCATAAAATCTCATTTTCTAGGTAGTCATTTTAACAACCTTTATGCTCATAGAAATCCGAGGGCCAAATGGTTTAATAAATCCCTAGAATTAGAGAACAATGATACGTATTTGAAAATTTTGATTGCATTACAAAATAGATTAGTTTTACTTGCTTCAAACTTTGAATGTAAACTGTCTCATTAAGGTTTGTGTTGACATTAGGATAACTAACTCTACACACATTTCGACACACACACAGATACATCGGCCAAATTATTTATGCAAAGAACAAAACCCATACATATAACTGTGTTAGGGAGGGAAGATGTTTAAACGAATAATTTTAAAAAAAAACTGCAGGGTTTCGTTACAATTTCGATGAACATAGCCTGACGAACCACAAAAATTTGTGATGAGGTTGTTGTACATGTGACATAGTTTTCATCATAATGGAAATGACAATTTGCTCCACCTCGCCGGAAAATGGACAAACGTTTG
>VDFB02392464.1:0-10161 GCA_007258455.2 Sequoia sempervirens
AAATGGCTAAGTCTAGAAGGTTTGGGCGCCCCAGGAGAGAAGAGGCGCCCAAGTTTTCAAGGGCCTAAACAAATGAATTTGGAGATGAAGCTCTAATATGATCTCTTTGTGGTTGATCCAACTCTCCAACGAGATATCCAACACGTCAATCGGAGGTTACAGTTGTGAGATACGAGAAGTTGAAAGTAGGGAGAAACGAGAGCTAAGAAGCAAGATTCAGAAGCAAACAGGAAAAATAAAAAAATAATCTAACTCTAGTGAACATGGGCGCCCCCAGTCAAGATGGACGCCCAAACTTTTGAGGGTTTATAATTCATTGTTTGACGAAGTATCTCCTAGAAGACCCCTCCTAATATCTCGTCAGCTTCACAATGAGCATAATAGGCAATCAATCCGATGCCCAGAGCACCAGATTCAATGAGATCATCCGTAGAAAAGGTGTCAATGAAAGGAAATTTGAAGATCATAAAAATGGCTAACTTTGGACAAAATGGGCGCCCCTGGAAGGAAAAGGCTCTTGTGAATTCGAAGGTCGAGATCAAGTTTTTAGCCAGAAGTGCCTCCAGAACAACCTTCTTAGAATCAGTCAGGCTACATGATGGATCTTCCATTTCATTTGTCGAGATCGATCTGGCTCTCATCGAGAGGTGAAGTGAGGAACAAACAGTGAGAAAAGTTAAACTCTCAAGAATTTGGTAACTTCTGTAAAATTGACTGGCTGAAGGGCATATCTTCTATACCTTAAAGTACACAAAGATTTTTCAAAATTTTCCAAAATTACAAAGAGAAAGATGGCATCAAAGTTCAAGAAAATTTGAGATTTTAGGGTTTTGAAATAAAAGCAAAAAGAAAGCAAAGAAACAAAAACAAAACCCTAGGTCTATTTAACACCTCTCTTTCATGTAATTTTTATTATTTTTGCAGGTAGCATTCAAAGGAGAAAGTTAGAGCAGCAAGTTTGAAGAATTTTTATGATCCAAGAATTCATATTTGTTGGTTTTTCATTAGATTTTTTAGATTAGCAAGCATAAACCCTTGCTTTTTCAATCTTTTTCATCCAGAAGATCAAGTTTTTCAAGGAGAAGGCCAAGGTTTTCCATTTTTTCCAATCATCTGGGTCTTTTCACCTTATTCTTCTGAAGAAACTTTCAAGAACTTCATCAAGTTGCAATAGCTGCTTTTATTTTGCATGTTAGTGAAATCCTCAGTGCATTTAGTTTTCAAACATCCGGGTTCTCTCAAATCAGTCTTATGAAGAAAACCCATATCATAGCTTTTTTCAAGAAAATTTCAAATCGGGTTGTACTTTTTAGATCAACCATTAGGGTTTTGCAAAATCTAATCAACTAGATCCATTTCTAATCATATTAGAACAAAACCCAGTGCCAACTTTTTCGCAAAAATTGAAGAAATTAGGGTTTGCTGCTTTTTCAGTCAAAATTCAAGATTTCAAAAATGGACTATTTGGTTTGTCTTGCAACAAAATTCTAAGCAAAACCTATATCTCAGAAAAATTTCCCAAAATTTGTCCGTTGGAGGAAGAAAAACCAGCATTCTAAAAATAGAAAGTTGCTCAAAGCTTGTCTGAGCATAGGTGAGTTTACAGTCATTCTTCAAGGTTTTCAATATGGAGTACACTCCCCTCAAGTTTAGGACCAAATCAACACTATATCAAAACTTCATCATCTCAGCTGAAGAACACGAGGAGGTGTGATATGAGAAAAAGGAAAGGTATTGGGAAAGAGTTGTGCAATACTCTTCTGTTGGAAATCAAGAGAGGTGTCAAAAGCATAAAGTTGCAAAGCCACCAAGTTAATAATTAGTGAGTCATCTTTTTCGGGCATTGATGTTTTTCAAGAATAGAACTCATAAAGTGACTGAAGAAGTGAAGGATTCTCTAAGTTTGATCACAAAAGGCGAGGAGATCTTGGAGAATTAGAATATTGCCTTAGAAAGTACCAATGCACCTGACCGAGACACAGTTTCCTACTTTTTAGCGGATATGATTGAGATTTAAAGCGGCTTTCATCTAGAAGCTTTCTTTCCGCTTTCTTTCTATTCTTGGAATGATTCTTATCCATTCTTTCAAGAAGAGAAAGAAGATAAATGTAATAGTTGGTGTTTCCTGCTTTTTCTGCTTTCTTAGGTGTTAGATGTTATCTTCTTTCTAGATTTAGAAATAAAGCTTGCTTGTTGAGCAAGCCCTAGATTGTGAAAGCAAGGAGATTTTAGGGTTCCCTACTCCTCTACTTGTCTATAAATAAGAGTCTTTGCTCATTATTTTTCTTTAACGGTTATTGTGATAGCAAATTGCTGAGTCTCTTTTAGCCAGCAAGCTGTTATTCAGTGTCAGTTCACTTTGTGTTTATGATAGCGAATTGTTGAGTCTCTTTTAGCCAACAAGTAGTTGTTGTAATCGCTGTCTGTTTTGTGTAAGAACAAGTTTGCAAGCCTCTTTAGCTGCAAGTTCTTGTTCCGTGCATGTGTTAGGATAATCTTTGTTCCAGAAGTTTGAGTAATAAAATCATGAGCTTCCTTTGCCTTGATATAACATCTCAGATTTCCGTTATTTATGTTATGCTTTTATGATCTTGATTTCAGCTTACATTGAAGTGTGTAGATGTTTGTTGAGAAAGAGTTTATTAAAGCATTTTGTCAAAGAATCAACCTTGTTCATTTCTAGTTTCTCTTGCTCTGCGTATTACTTGAGAAGTTCGAAACGTCTTTAGCTTAAGTTAGTCGTAGTTGAAGTTCTTAATCAGAAAATCTCAGCTGCAGCGTTTGTGTTTTATAAACCTTGTGCTCTAGCTGATCAAAAAGATATGCAACTTAGTTCTTAGTTTACTTTCTTTCAACACCATCAGCAAGAGGGAGCTTCCCCTCCTAATTTGAAGAGCAGTTTATCTGTGCATAGCTGTCCGTTTCAAATACGCATTCCAGAGGTGCGAATTTAAACGCCAACACCTCTATAGGAAGAGGGTCGTTCTGACCCCACTCCCTAAAATCTCTAACACAAATGTTTGCAAAGATATCCACAAGCCCATTTCCTTCTCTAAGGATATGTGAAATATAAACCTCATCAAATGACTTTAACATGTCTAAAGAATCTGTTATTAGGGACTCAATAGTCCAAGAAAGAGGAGAAATATTTTTCAAATTGTTTATAATATTCAGAGAATCTCCCTCAAGCCAGACTTTTTAAAAATCTTTGGTTTTAGCCAATTTGAGACCATGATAGGTTGCAACCGCTTCTGCGTGGTGGTAAAAATATTGTTGATTGTTATTTAGATACATAATCTTATATTTTTATTAGATCTATAGATCAACTATAATAAGGGTGCAAATCCCAAACATTTGATATAATAGTGTAAATTATTATTTAGGAATTGTATAAAATGAAATCTACAAGATAAAAATGATTCAAACATCAAACTTAAACCCTAATCTACACCTAATGTATGCCTCCAATTGAGCTAAGAATTTGTAGCAAATATAAAAGAAGAATAAGTATTCTCTCACTACAAAATCTTATTGCACATTGAATATGAATGTGTGTGGTTGTTATCTAAAGGATAAAGGATTGAGATGTGTAATGTGGGTTCTCTTCAAACTAGTGACATAAATTTGCATTAGAGAGGCTTGATTATTTTGTCTTGAGGATGGTTTGATTTATATATTTCCAAGATGGAGAATAAAGGTTTGGGGTTTGATTTGAAGATCAATATTTGAGATTGGTTGAGAGCATTAGAGGAAGGAGAGGCCTCCAAATAGAACCATGTGATTGGTTCACTTGGAGATGGAAAGGATTACGAGGTTTTGGAGGGCTAGGATTACAATTTTTTATCAAAAAATTGAGATTGGATGTTCTCAACCATGTGTGAGAAGGACCATGGATAAAAGTGATATGGCAAGTGTCCTCTTACACACATGTGAGGATCACATAGAGAAGAGGGATTATAACATGTGTCTTCTCATATATGTGTGCATAAATCACATCGGGATGTGGCATGTGATAAGTGAGTCCTCTCACACATATGCGAGAATCACATGGAGAGATATGGAGGGTGGGGATTTTCTAAGATAAATTGATGGTTGAGATTTCATTGGAGAATGTGGCACATAATTAACTAACTTGATCAACCAAATTAATTAATTCATTTTAAATGACTAATAAATTGAGGGGATTTTTGAGAGACTTGAATAAATAATTGTATTTATTTAATTATTTGAGGATAGGAATATGAAGGTGAATTAAATTATATGTTGATATTATATAAATATTATATATTATATTAATATTAAAATATAATAATATATTAAATATTATATTATAGTATATTATATTATTGTATTATAATACTATATTATGTGTATACTAGGAAAGTGGGGCTTATAAGGGATAGAGGGAGAGGGGAGATAAAGAGAAGTAGAGATTAGAGGAGGGAGGGAGAGATCTGTAGAGAGTGAGGTAGGGTGGGAAGGATAGAGGGAGAGGTAGGTAGAGAGAGAAATTATTTAAATATGACTTTGACGCAAACGAGACGTGACATGATGTGATGATGATGCGATACGGCGGCGTGGCGCACGACTTATTTATCGCTATGCTGATGACATCGATAAGGCGTGACATTTAACATGCATGATTTTGTCGATGATGACATAAGTGATGACCGTGACGATCGGCGATATTGCGCCTGGCATACCGAAATGATGTGATGACGGATGCGGCAGCATTATTATTATTCGACACCACGACAGCCTACATTAATCAAAACATATGCTATACATGATGATGCATGATGACGACATTGCGCTCTTTGACCCGACGCATACATAACGACGGCATTTATTACGCATATTATTACATACCGCGGCTACATTATTATTACGTTGCGCGTGATGACCCGCGACGTACGATCGGTGATACTGAAATGGCGATGAATGAAAATGATGATGACATGCTATCTGATTGTTATCACGGCATAAAATTAAGCATTAATCCATATGCTGGCGTTATTACGACGCGATGACGAAACCATCATTATGTCATATGCATTTATTAAAATGCATTATTATTATTAATTTATGGATCGTTATCGTTTTTATCGGTGCATTATTATCGAAAATGATGCGCCTTTATTATTATTTTACGCACCGCGACATATTAATATTATTATTATTATTAAGAGAGAGAGGAGAGAGAGAGGAGAGAGAGAGGGGGGGGGAGGGGAAGGAGGGGATGGAGGAGGAAGGATGGAATATGGATATGGAATAAAGAATCCATCTAATAATTTTTTTATAATATAATATATTATTACATATAAATATATTTATATAATATAATATATACTAATTTATATTATATATTATATTAGTGTCAGATATATTATATTATATAATATATATTGTTATTGTCTATATATTTTATACTAATATTAATATTAAGCTGCAAAAAACGTATCATTTTTTTGACAAAAAATTGTTACGATTATTGTCTCAAGAATGCTTTGAGATTTGGCTTGGGGGTGTTAAACCTAAAATTCAACTAACCTAATGTGTTTAGAGGTTTCCCTTGGTTTTTAGAGTTCACCCTTCGTGTTGACGACTTTTTTTATCCGAATTTGATGAAACAAAAAGGGTTTATTTAATAAATTATCAACATTCTACCAATATAAGAGATGCTTTATTTTGAATTTAATAGATAATTATTATTGATTTTCTACATGTACTATGTCTAAAGTCCTGATTGATAGGCTAATTAAAAACATCCATAACTTTCAAATGGTTTCACATTTTTTGAATATGAAAGGTGTATCACACTCTATGCTTCACAAACTATAGGCTGAAAAAAATTGAATCACATATTTTGACCTAGTTAGGTTGGCCAGAAAATTGGTTTTTAATATTTTTGAAAAGTCCTACTAAAAAATTCATAACTAATTATTTACTTGCAAAATGATTACAAAAAAATATGCGTCATCCGAGCACACGTCCTTTAATTATATTGAAAGACTCAATTCTCTTTGTTTTGCTCATACTTAGGTTGGCCAGAATGACACATGTTTTTTTTTTCAAAAAATGTAGCGTCGCTTTATTTCAAAATTTCAAATTTGCACCAAATAAATTTAAATTTTTCCTTAACTAATAGCCTACAAACTGCATTCAAATTACTACAAATTTTATTCCTACATATTTTCCAAATTATGTTAATAACCTATTCAAATTTTTATGTCAAGTTGTTTAACTTTGTTTTTCTATATTTTCATTGCCAATTAGAGGCATAGTTTGGCCCATCATGATACTACACTCACCCTTCTATTTTTAGTTTTTTAATTTTCATCATATATTTTTTATAGTTTATAATTTCTTCCTCTTAGGACATATATTTACCCTCCTCATCTATTTCCCCATCCCCCATTGCCATTTTGTTTACCTTTTCCACTAACCCATCTCTTCTTTCCCCATTTAGTTTGCATTTTTTATTATCAAGAATCCAAAAAATATAATTACATATCCATTATCATATATATGTGAGAGTATATCATTATATCACTTATTATATCATATAATACTTTGATATGCTTTCTTTAATTTTTATTCATTACACTTTAAGTTTCTTCCTCTTGTTCAAAGCTAATAAGTGGGCAATGCAAAGTCACCTTTGATGGTGCATATTGACACAAGTGCCCATGAACATTCCTTTTGTTCCATTACCTATTTTCCTTTGCTTTCTACTTTCTTGTACTTTTCCCTATTGATTTGTGAGGATGTAAAAGCAATGAAGTTTATCTTTAATAATTTTTCATTTATGTTAATAAAAAATATCCTCATTAAAATCCATCTCAAACTTCTAGCATATTATGCCATGAAGTGATTGATGAATTTCAGGCTTAGTAAAATCTAAATATTGATGTTTCTATTTTATTGCCACCAATGTAGTTATTGAGTATTCTTGATGATTCATGTGTGTAGGTTTGGAAATGTTAAGTTCTCACATGATTCATGGGTTTGTGTAAACACTACTCATGAAATATGGGTAAGTGATTTTTACTTAGAAAATATAGAGTTGGATCTTGATGTAAATATCACAATGATGCTAAGTTATATCGTAGTACAAAGAAACCACATGATATCATCATATGACATATCCTTGAATTTGTTCAAGTTTATTTTATTTATTGCTTTTACTATTACTTTAGCATTCACAACTCATTTAGTTCACATTCATGTTGAAGTGGGGAAAATTTAGACCAAAAAAGTTTATACATGTTTCCATTTTACTCTCTTGTTTGACACCTAGTTTTGGTATTGTCACAAATGCAATGTCCTCTTGCTCAAATTATCTTATTTTGTGTTTAAGATGACTAAAAATTTGAAACCTATCAACCATCAATCTATCTCAATCCAAAATGGTTTGGACCAACTCTCTTTGTAGTAATCCATGTACCTTGGACTATATTGCATGTAAATATGTATCCTAGACAAGACCATAGCCACAATCTAGTCCTCCTAATTCAAATATCTTTTCCCAATTTCTTGAGATGACCCACAAATAATATGACCATTTCCCATTGCCTTACATGGGAAGAACTTTGAATTGATCACCTAAGATCTTGTATTTGAAGGACAATCCTAGATTATTAGTAATAAAATATAAAATTGGATTATCAAAAATCATTTGCATAACATAGAGGCTCACAACTTGCATCACAAATGCTACACGTTAGTTCATCATTTGTGCACTTTGCATCTTTGCTTGGTGCGTTCTCCAATCTTGTTCATTAACAATAAGGGCTTGATTTCTATGAAGGAATACAATTAGATTTGCCTCTTTGTAGTGGGCTCGTAAGGGTGCATTTCATTTATGTTATGTTCTAGACACAAGTGTAAGCACAAGCTAACAAAAAATTCAAATGTCTAGGAGTAGAACGCATTTTCACACTACCAGGACTAATTTAAACCAAGAAGACTAGATCATGTATGTGGCCTTGTCTACAAGTAGAGCAAAGTCTTTGGATAGGTCTATAATAACTAAAGCAATATTTTGATTTAATATCAAAACTTATAAATAGATCATGATGTACCCAATACACACATCGGGCAAATTCATTGGAACAATTCACAGTCAGAAAATTCACCGCCATGTGAAATTCACCTCAAGGAAAATTTACCACGAGCAATTCACTGCCACACAAAATTAATGACAAACTTTTAATGCGATGAATTTTCCGCGGCGGTGAATTGTTGGTGGTGAATTTTCCTTGAGGTGAATTTATCATGGCAGTGAATTGGTGGGAGTGATCACCATCTACGTCCAATTCACAAATCAAGACTAAAAACTTTTAAATTACTTTATTTTTTAAATCATTTTATTACTCTCAAACTCCATTATTTCTCTAGATTGATTATTATCTCTATTTAAACGTAGATAATAACCATATGGTGTATACATTTTTCCCCACATAAAAACAGATCTCTATTTAATTGAGACCACATTGCTAAGTTTATATGATTAATAGAAACTCCAATGCTATCTCTATACATTTAGATTTGTATCAATGGTATACGTTAAAAACCTCAATTATTCACAATCCATCTCTGACTATATAAAAAAATAAATTAGGCAGCCATAGCATTTATTGTGAGACTCTACTTACATTACGACAGGGACATGGCCGCAAAGTTGACCGACTCATCCAAGAATATCTGCAGCTTGTGATTGCAACATTTGTAGAGACACGTGAAATCAAACTCTATTAATTAATATATTGGATAATTTTATAAATGTTTCAAAAAGTATTAAATATCCAAGAGTATCAAAAACAATCTTCTCAATTTTAAACTCAAGTCCTTTTCTTCCTAGCCTTTCATTTTATATGAGGTTTTTTAATGAAGATTCGCCCTTTTTCAATTGAAAAAATTCAATGGCTGTTCTCTGATTGGATGACAAACGTGGGAATCCAAGGAACTAAGGTCAGTTTGCTTCGTAGGGCACTACATGATGTGCTCTCAGAATTGCCACTTGAACTAACCTTCGTGCAATTATGCAGTTGATACACATTCATCGGGGCATATATTTTCTCACTCTCACAGTTAGAAAAACAAATGTTCTTACTCTGGAAGCGAAGTAGTCAGTAAATTACTCCTTACAGCACTTTTGGATATCTACATTTTTATGTTTTTTATTTATAGATGAGATTCAAGGGATCAACGGAACCACTTCACCTACAATGTATATATGTAAGACAAAGGAACTTTTGTTTACTAAAAAGTTCTGAAATCCAAAATCAGATTTTGGGGTGTGTTAATAAGATAGTGAGATGTGTTTTGTATTCTCCTTGCCTTTAGTTATTTATGCAATCCAAAAGTGGACCTCATGATCTGCTAATCGAGTGTTAGAATCTTTCTTCTTGTTTCTGTTTGATGCTTTGCAATGCTTATGTGCTTTTTACAGTCCTTGCCCTGTAACTATTTCCAGTATAAAGTTGCTGTTCTAGGAGGTAGCATCATAGGTATGAACATGATTTAACAGTGCTTGTGTGCTTTGTGGGTGCCCTTATCTTGGGATTATTTCCAAGACCCAGATGTTGTGTTAAGAGATTGCTGCAGTTTATCCATTTTTTGGATTAATATCCCCCTCCCTGATTTATATAGTTGTCCAATAACCACAGTATAATTGTGGAAGGATGGAGAAGGAATTGGCAAAGGAAAAACTGATGGAAGAAGGCATGACATCTAAAGATGGCGAGAATGATGGCAAGCGGATGACTACACAGAAAGAAGAAATAGCAGTACAAGATGGTGGTCAGTCTGTGCAGAAGAAGACCAAACGAGTGGTTACGTTGGATGTTTTCAGAGGCCTTACTATTGTGGTATTTATAGTAAATTTATGTGCTAATAATCTAAGTTACAGAAATAAGACACCGTTTCGGATAAGTATAGTTAGATTTTAAAACATGGTGGTGTATATGGTGCAGATAATGATTCTAGTGGACGATGCAGGAGATGCATACGCGCGTATAACCCATGCTCCTTGGAATGGCTGCAATTTAGCAGACTTTGTCATGCCCTTTTTTCTCTTCATTGTAGGAGTTGCTATAGCCCTTGCTCTCAAGGTATATGAATATCTTTCCTTTATTCCATTTGTATTCGATCGTAGAC
>VDFB02392465.1:0-14609 GCA_007258455.2 Sequoia sempervirens
GGTTCTTAAACATTAGATATAAAATTGATTACCATGATAATTTTATATTTTATTGCCCAATAACAATTGCTACCTGCTAAATATTTCTTCAGAAAAAAGCATGGTCAGTTTTCTTAGGACTTAATGCCAAACTTCGGATACACAATTGAGAACCATGATTATCATAAAAAACTTTTTGTATTTCTATATAATTTGAAAACTTAAGATCTGTAAAATAACAATTTGGAGGAGTATTAGAGTTGTCATTATTGGATAGTTTGCACTAGGGTATTTAGTACATCTCTTTGGTTTTGTTGGCATTCAGTTTGTTTGGTTTAAATATGCTTGCTCTCCTTTCCTATAGGAATCTTGTCCTACAATTTGTTTAGAAGGTAGCATTTTCTTTTGAGTCATATTGCAGTTGAAAAAAAGTAAAATACTCAAATTTGAAGTGGTATATGATATGAAACAAAAAAATAATTTCTATGTTTATGAAGCAGAAGCAGTCTTAAAAGCAGACTGCATAGTTGTCTGACTTATATTTCATCTTATGATTTTTTTACCCTTCTGTTATTATTGTCCTTCACTCATAATGAAATTGACATTTTAAATCTTTTGCTTATTTTAACTAAGGTAATTCATACTGAAGCAAATATTGGAAAGTCAAAAGCCTCTTGTCCTTGCTATTTAAGTTATTTAAAGAATAGATAATGTCTTGTTGGTTCCATTAATTTGATAATTGAATTGTTGGAATTAACAATAATAAAATCCAAATGACACCTTTGTTAATGTGGGTTGTTGTATACACAGGATTAATTCTGCTCTCAAAATTGTTGAATACACGGTTGCATTGAGCACTGCAAATGCATTGGACATTGTTGGCAAGTATCCTTATGAAAGAATCACTTAAGCTGACTTAACTATTAGTGTTTACAACGTTTTTGTTTGTCTACTCTGTTCTATCTGCAATAATCACTGCCCAGAAAATTTACTTGTTTCTAAGCTCCATCTTTCATATGTTGCTTCCATGAATAAATTATGTCTAAAGATGGGTAGATTATTTGGCCGCCTCTTAATTTCATTACTATACTTTAAGCGACTTCAAAGATTGTTTTTAGTAGAGACTTAAGCTATCTTAGTTCTCATGCCATAGCTCCTGTCCAAATTGGTATGATATTTTCAATTGTTGCTACTTAACACATTTTGTTAGATATGATATAGTTGTTGATGCAACTGATAATGTAGCAACTCGGTACCTGATCAATGACAGTTGTGTGATCTTGGGAAAGGCATGTAAGCTTTCATTTCTTCAATTTTGGTTTGATTGAAGCATTGCATATGGATTTGTACTTATGAATATATGGATTTAGCTATATATTTTTTGTTTTTATGGTGTAACTTGTAACATGGACGGATTGAACTGTAATGCTAATGCAAAGATAAAAAATTCAATGCATTTGTATGAAAATGGTAGATTTTAGTGAATGCAAGTTCTGAGTTTTAGTTAAATTGAAACTGCCTATGCAGCTAGATGCACATCTACAAATGGTAGAATTAGGAGTTAGCTTAGATTCATCTGATTCACCAGTTTGGAAGAGTCAGGTGGGACTCCCAGTCAAGACATCTCATTGGGCTTGTTTGGGTGAAACTCGGTTAAATCAGTGAGACTTGCTGAGACTTGCGAGTCTGACCAAGGGTTGGCAAGTTTAATATGACTGACTTAGGCAGCCCAAAAACTTGACATAAAACCTAAAATGGAAGGCCATTTTCAAAATTTGTATTCTGATTGCATTTAGATAGGAGGTCTGAAACAGATTTCATATTGTTGCAAGCATTTTTTTAAACAGATTTAAATTTAAGAAATTTAGAACACTAGCCATAGGAAGTCTTAATGCTTAAACTATTTGGATTTCAACTTATCTTCAGTGTTTTCTGTACATTCTCTATGTACTATTTATTCTAGCTTGCACTAATACTGAAGATGCAAAGCAAGCTTTCAAGATGGAAAAGTTACTGGCTCACTTTTGGAGGATGAGTTCAACTTCAACAAGTGATTTTGGAAGCTGTCCTTATCTATAGTCTTATGCTGCCAAATCTTTTCTTTAAAAATTGAGGAACAGATCAGGTTTATGCAAAGGAATTTCTAGTGGAGGAGGGTTGATGACATTGGAGGACCCAATATAAAAATGCAAATCTGTTGGCGTAACAATTAGCACCTCTGGAGTGCGAGTTGGTATGGACAGCTATGCACACTGCGTAATGAGTGCTCTTCAAATTTGGAGGGGAAGCTCCCTCATATGCTGAAATGCGTGAAAAAGTAAAGTAATCTAACTCCTATCTTTTTGTCTCAGCTGGAAGAGGCACAAGGTTAAGAAAACCAAGAACGTTGCAGCTAAGGATTTTCTGGTTTTGCAGATCTCTAACTACAACTAAACTAAATGCTTTAATCTATCCAATCTCCTCAAGAAAACAGAGCATGAGGAAAAAGGAGCAGGAATGTCTTTACGATAAACTTCACAACAGGGTTTTCAAGGAGGAGGGATCCCTATCTGAGGCGTAGTCTGAAACAAAGTCTATTAGGCACAACACTTAAAACGATAATTCTTCTTTCCAAATTTCCAAGGAGGAGGAACCCCTCTCCGAGGCGTAGATTGAAAGAACAACTATTAAACATAACATAAGATAGCCAACTAGGACAGCAAATTGCATTGGTGAAACACGCATACAATAAATGATCAAACTAGCCACTCCATTTAACTAAGATGAACAAATACCATAACAATAACATTTAGGCAAGGTGGTGCAGCTATTTATTATCATAGTAAAAGCTCATGAACAAATACAAAATAACAATATTATAGACAAGGTAGGCGTAGCATATATTACTATCTCGTGCAAAAGTTAATTACAAATGAGCAGAAAACTCTTATTTATAGACATCAAAATGTGTAGGGAACCCTAAAATCACCTTGAGTCAACTACAGTCTTGCAAGCATGCAAAATTTTATTGCTAAACCCTAAATAAAGGAAACTATATAGTTAACTGGAAAGCTACCATCAGTTAACCGAAACAGGACTCAACTGAACTGGACATGTGCAACATGCAAGTCCTTATTGAAATAAAAACAATTGATAACTAACATCAGTTAACTACTCCTAACTGAAAGTCTAAACTCTCGCAGAGATATCTCCAAGGATGAGATGTGCGTGCATGAAATAAGCAATTAGAACTCAAGACTAAATGTTGAGTTAACTGCTGCTCTGATTCTTTCCTTGAAAATAATTGTAGGTTCCAACTGACAGATTACTCCAGGTCATCATAGTCTAACACCTCGTCCAGGTACTGGTCGATTGTCTCATCCTCTGGTACTTTGACGCTCTCCACGATGATAACTTGCCTGTTCAATTCTCTGTCACCATCTCTGACCTCCCTCATGCATTCTCTAACCTCTTCAGTTGCCTTTTTGAAACTAGTTGTCATCACTGAGAAGTGATCCAACTTGGATGCCACAGGATCTCCATCAAGGTATCACGAACAAGCTTCTAGAACTCAGTTTGCACAGCCTCGAGATTAGCATAGGTACCATCTTCACGAAGAAGATAAGGGCATGTTGATGTGATTTTGTGGTACCAATCAATGAGAACAAAATAGTTTGAAGAGCTATTCGTTCTCTCGATCAAAGTATTAAGATGCGCTAAAGATTGCGAGAAAGTTATACGTTCAACTCCAAGGTTAGAATACTTAGAATACCCTCGGTTGGTCTCATGTGGTGCTGTTTTCACGAGGGGACTTACACAATTGTTCAGGCTTCTTGCAGTTAACAATAAATGGATGATTGGAAGGGATTTGTATAAGGTGGATGATTTAGCAATAAGTACGTTTTCCTAAAGCTAACCAGAAATGTGCGGAAAGTAAATGAGTGTAGGGCCTAAGAAACTTATATTCTATTCTAAATGCAAGATATGTGGAGCTCAATTTCGATGGACTTTGACCGAATTTCACCTAGCCTCACTTCGAACAGCTTCAGCAAAATTAGTGCAATCTTCAAAGGGATAGCAAAAGATGTTCAGATTACAATTTAGCATACATACACCATCAGAACGACGCATATAAGTATACAAATCACAATCGAAGTTAAACTCAAGATAATTTCCAGTCGACCACGCAAGGCGAACTTATCATCAACAAGCTGCTAGAGGTATGGAATGAAATGAAGCTACCTCAATAAAACACCACATATCAAAGTAAGCTACTTGCATGAGATAAAAAGAAAACTATGCTACTTGGATCTGAAAGGAAGAAGAGACCTTGCTAGCTATCCATGACAAAGACGAATTCCACCATCAATGAAAAGATCTATTATCATGAAAGTGTTACACAACAATCTCCACAAAAGTTATCAAAGGGAAAACTTTCTTTCTTCTCCACACTATGCTAAGCAAAATGTCTACTATGCTCTACTCTCTAGTCTCCAATCTCTAGCTCTAATGCTAATGTCTAATATCTACTGAATTACAAATGAGGGGGACTCCCCCTTTTATAGATAGCCCGGTCCAAAAGACGGCTAGGGTTACAATCAATAGAATGGCTAAGATTAAGCCACCTTAGCCCTAACCCTAAAAACTGTCAGAATGGGGAGTGGTACATTAAATGAATCAAAGATTCCCACTCACTCCCAAAATAGTAAAGGCAATTAATGCCCTGTCAGGTCTTCTAGAAGATCCTGCGATCGATGCATTCCCATTCTCCTTCTCATTGCCGGGCTTCGATGAATCTAGCAGAGTCACCGGCCTCAACCTCACTTGCTTGAAATGGGTGGAATGCAATCAGGCTGGAGACTCTAACTTCCGTGGTGAATGTTCATGCCTTGCACAAGATTTTCTCCAAGCAACTAAGGAATCTTGCGTGCTCTGGATCAAGGTGGAGAAAGTGGAAGTATTCTCAAAATCATCTTGTACGAAGGTCTTCACCTCTGAAAAGAAAGGCGCCAGCCTACACCTCAAATTATCAACATTCACCTCATCTGGATTCAACTGTCTAGCAAATATGGCCTCGAAAGTATTCTGGACTCCATCAATGATATTGGCCATAGCCTTTCGTACTCTAGTTGAATCCGCCTGTGCTGTGTCGAAGAAACCACGTCCGTGATTCTTTGAAAAGAATACCATCTAGAAAAGTCATACCTGTCATTCTCCTGAATGACCCCTCCATCAATCAGCAACCGCAAAGGGACATGCCTCAATGCCTCAAGACGCTGAATTACTTTGCTTTGATAGACAGAAGCATCACCCCAAGCTTGATCAACTGCCTCCATCCGTGCCAAAATACTAGAAGCCTGCTGAAAAGCAAAAGCAAGGTCCTCCATAAACTTTTCTGTCTCAGCACGAACTCCCGTGACCCACTTGTCTGCCTCCTGAGCCATCTTCCCTAACTCCAAGCCACTAATTGACTCTCTAGGTATCTCTGCTAGAGGCTCTATCACTGGAATCTCCTGTCCACGAGAACGAGACAACTGCTGCACATATCCAATTAGAGCCTTATGCTCTCTTTTCAACTTCTTGTACTTTCCTTCCTTCTTGAATAATTTGTCCTTGAGGCGGTGAGGAGTTATCACACTCTACAATCGTACCTTGCGCGATGGAAGTCCTAACTCAAAGTTGTGATGCGTAATTCCTCGCCTTTGCTTCATCTTGGTCACAATCAGCACATTAGTGCAGTGACCATGTGAAGAGATGCGGGAACCATCTCGCCGATTTGATATCTTGAAAACTTTTCGTGCTCTCTTCTTACGTGGGTGCGATCTGTTCAAAAAAATCTTCCATTTCAGCTGCTGGATCAATCTCCTCATTTGGGGGCTTCTCCTCATCTATCCCACTGACCAATCAGTGCGGCCATCTTGTGCTTATCAAGGGCAGCTGCTCTGTGCCTCTACTTCTCCGAGACACGATTTCAGCCTCTACATCATTAGGTGGGGCTCATAGATCCCTCAAGTGGTAGAATTGTCTCTTGAAACTATATCATCATCCTCCAAAGCTGTCTCCAACTCATGCTGAAACTGAGGGTCAGTAGTAGTCCTCTCATCATCTTGCTGATCAACTCTACTAGGTGCGTTGACACTCTGGTGAACTGATTCTCTCCGTGGTGGCTGATTATTCTCCTGTACCTCTTACACTTGATTCAATGCATTTCTCTGATCAACAAATAAAGAAACCTCATGTATGCTTGGAGAACATGTCTCCAATGGCGTGGGTGATTCAACCGCAACTCGTGGAGGCTCGGCGAATAGGCTCTGCCGAGCGTAACTCATACGGACTCACGGACCTTGTGTGATTAAGTTTCTTTACGCGGTGGTGGGTGTCTGTGATCTCCATCAAATTGTAAGTCAAAGCAATTGACCTACTCTTCAACTTTGCTCACCTTTGTCAGCCCATGCTGCAGTGGAATGTCGGGCCGAATAGAAAGTGTGTCCAAGTTAGCAACCTCTAGTTCTGACCAATCCGGGAGCGGAAGCGGAGTATCTCTTACTGCTGCATAATCTGGATGGACAACGTCCATATCCTCATTCACCTGGTCTGGAACCGGAACAACTTTGCACTCCCTGATCATGTTAATCGGCAACCGAGAGAACATTCTTTTCCTGACTTCAACCTCATCTGATGCATCAGCCCAATAGTCCTCAATATTTGCCTTGTGTTTAAACTCCTCTGACAACACCCATTTGATGTTATTATGTGGATCATAGTGCTGTCGGCTGGTGTGATATGAAAAGTGATAAAATTGAAGCTCACTCTCAGCTTCTCTGGCTACCTGTAATGAAGGACACACTTCATCCGAGTTGCCCATGACAATTGGGAAGTCAACACCTCCCTTCTTCTTCTTCTTTTGAATTTTATAAGTAGGCAACCAATTGCCTAGATATCTCTAACATTAAAATTCTATCGGTTGGGTACTTAGGTAGCTATATGGGTATGATGAAAACCTTGCAGCTTTTATGTAAAGAAAACTTTGGAAATTGTATAAACCAGCACCCATACCTTTCGGAATTAATTCTTGGGCCTCTCGAGATTACGTGATGCATCCGCTCCTGAAGCAATCTCGTGATGTGCATGGTGAAGGCGTCATTGACACGCTTGTAATGAGTAGTACTAGCCAAGTGTAGTTGTGGACAAGCCTCGTGGATTTTGAATTGGTGAGAGCCACAACCGACAGGTTCCTTGTAAGAAATCCCTCTATACTTCGTCATACGAGCCAGCATGTAGATGATGTAAGAGCTCATATAGAACGTCTTCGTCCTTCTCAGGCTCAGGAGCTGCTCATGCAAACTGTCACTGATCATTGCAGCCCAGTTGACATAGTCTTTTCCTTCCAGCACGAGGTTGATGTAATAGAACATCCAGGGCTCGAAAACAAATGATTGTGGGCAACCTCCAACTCGACTCAGCATCATAATAAGGTCACAGTACTCCTGCTTCAAGTCATCTACAATAATTTGTTTTGGCAACTTCGTTCGAGAAGGCTTGGGATTGATCATCCAGTGAGTATTGATTGTCTCCATGCATCTCTCGAATGTTGAAGCATACATTCGCTCAGCTCGCTCTCTGGATTTGTAAACCATGTTTCTGTGCACCGGGATCCCGAAAGCTTCACCAATGGCTGAAGGAGTGAGATTAGCAAGTACTTGTCCATCTGGTGACATGATTGACCTGTGATCCTTCTCATAGCAATTGGCGCACTCCATCATCAACTCCGAACACTGAATGGCTGGTGGGAAACCAGCAGCTGCATATAATCCGCTTCGAACAATATTGTGCGAAGTGTTCGAAGGTCGATGACTTCCAATCCCCAGTATTCTGTTCTTGAAAGTTTCAAGGTTGATGGAGCCCAAGTTGGTATCTGTCAGCTTGCCCAACTTCGAAATGAATTTTGACTCTGGCATAAATGTCTTGCTCAGCTTCTTTATAACCGCTTGCCTGGATGCACCATTGTTGTCTTTGCCAGTCGCCCTTGCCTTAGCCATCTGTAGGACAATAAACATTCATCAGCAATTTAACTTAGGAAATAAATAAAATATAGTGCAGGGGCTGCCAGTCGACTTCAAGTTGTAATATTATATCTCGTTTGCAAACCTCAACTTCTTCTTCAATAAATTTGAGCTTCAATACTTAGAAAAATTTCTAAGTAAGCTTTAACTTCAGGAACTTAGCAACTTCAAGCTTTAATAAAATCGCCCACTTCACTCTAGCAATCAGCAACTTCAAGAGACTTAGCAAAGTGCAGATTTCATTAACTTCACTCTTGCAAGTTCGCACTTCATACCTTCTTCAACTTCAGATTTTCAAAGCTCGGCAACTAGACTTTAATTCGTACCAGCATACCTCCAACAATTAGCAAGTGCGCCCCTCTAGCTTCAGCAATAGAACAAGTTCGAACTTCAGCAAATTCCTCTTTGAAATTCAAATTTCTTTAGCAATCATTCACTTCAGATTTTGGAACTCAGCAACAACCTCAAGTCGCCCTTCTCAGCTTCAAATCGAAACACTTCAGCAACACTTCAGCCTTAGCAAAAATTAAATTTGAACTCTTCAAACTTCAGCAATACTCAGCAACACTTCACTTAGAGCAAATCGAGTTCTTCAACTGTGAAAAACAAGTGAGAAACTTTTCAATTTTATAGCCAAAAATCAAATTCTAGAAGGAGCTAAGTATAGCTAATGCATTAAATTTCCACTACTCCACTTCAAGAATTCGAATTTTCCCTCTCTGGTATTTCTGACACTTGTCCGAGAATCTCAACCTTCTAGAAGTTCAACCTTGACTGACATCTTAATTTACTTTCAAAAATGTTTAATTAAATTTCATCTTTTAATCCATTTAATTCCCCAGCCGAAACTCTATCTTGCAACTTTAAATTTTAATCATCTCTGACGCTTTGGAAAATTCATCCGCGAAGAATTCGATCGAAATCATCTAGGCAACTCACTTCAAATTCGTTGTCCGGAGAAAATTATCTTGAAAACACATTTTATTCACTTTGCCTTAGAAAATTTTAAAATTTTCCCTTAGGAAAACTCACAATTCGAGCACCGATTAAATTCCTCATGCTGAAGGTCTTGGCGAAGCACAGAAGACATGGAAATTCATCTATCATCACAAATGTTCAGTACCCAGAAGAAAATTTTATCCGAAACGCGATGAATCCATGGGTACACAACGAACGGGTTCATTTAATTTTTTAAATTTTGAACCTTAGAAAAATATTATTCCACCAATTTAAATCCGTTCTTCGTCTCTGATCATCCTGTGTTGCTCAGACTTGAGAAATTTTAAATCATCTTGCATTGTCATCATCTTCTGACTTCATCACTGGAAAATTTACTCGTGCTTCAGGAAAATTCAACATCTTGAGTTCTAGGCATATTTTCTAAGGAAGAAAATACTTTGCCTTAAAAAAATTTTAAATCATCTTGAAAATTTTGCCTTAGAGAAATTTTGCCTTGGAAATTTTTATTCAATCTTGCTCATCTTTGCTTGTGAGAAAAACATCAACTTTGCTTAGAAAATCTTCATGAGGGCGCCTAGCATATTTTATCTTTTACTCACCACCTTGCATTTTATTTCACACTTGGAAAATATTTTCACTTGAAGCTCCAACGCCTTAGGAAAAATTTTCATCACATCATCTTGTATTTCATTTTACCACCCTAGGCGCATAGCATACTTGAAGAAAATTAAAACCACGCCTAGCATTTTGTTTCACCTCACACGCCTTGGAGTATTTTCTAACACCTTATAACACTTACCACCTTGGGCGCATATAGCACTTGAAGAGGGATAACAACCACGCCTAGCATTTACCTTACTTTCACCACGCCTTGGAGTATTTTGCTTCACCCTTTTACCTCATTCACCACCCTACATTCACCTTTACCATCTTCAACTTGGGCGCATTTTGCCATGCCTGCAGGATGATTCTTCAACTTCTCCGTTTTTGTCTTCACTTGACCTCATTTGGGCGCATTTAGGCATGCATGAAGGATAAAAATTGTTGACTTGTTGACCCCTTTTGAACTTGGGCGCATTTTAGCCTATGTGGTGGATGAAACTTCCCACGCCTAACATGTGACCCTTCATCTTCCTTGTTTTTGTCTCTACCTGCCTTGTTTTGGGCGCATTTTAGCTAGGGAGAAGGATGAAAAACTTTGACTCATTTGACTTCTTCTCTTTTTGGGTGCATTTCCACCTAGGAGGAGGATGGGCGCATTTGGAGGGGTGAGGAGGATATTCAACACTTAGAAAATTTTTTGCTATCAACTCAAGGTGGGCACATTTTGCCATAGCTACAGGATGAAAAACATTGACCTCTTTGACTTTATGCTTCATGGGCACATTTTACTCTGCTTGAAGGATGGGCGCATTTGGAGAGGGTGAGGAGGGCCGAAATTTTGCCTTAGAATATTTTTCCACTTTCACCCGGCTTCCCTTGGGCGCTTATTTGAGCTAAGCGGGGAGGGATGGCTTGACTTCTGACTTTGAACTTTAGGCGCGATTTCACGGTGTGGGGATAAACGTGCCTCGAAGTTTTCTATGCGCCAGCATGGTGCATTGCTATGAGAGGTCAGGCCAGTTTCCTGTATATCGATTTTCTCATCCACCGCCGGGTTTATCCATGCCACTGTTTATAGTGGATCAGCTGATTTTGCATTCACGGAAGCTGAATGATTTGAAGTCCGGCTCTTTGCATCCTCTAATTACCCTGTTATGCTTCATGTTACCAGTCGGCCTGCTATTTTAATACGAGGTGATTTGCTATAAATAGTAACTCTTTCACTTTCGATAAGCTCCACTCCAGATTGACTTGTGGATAACGTGCTCCTCACCCGTGACACGATAGCGACATGTCGAGCATGCAAGCCCGATTTGCTATTACCTTTGTTTCCAAAATGACTTATTATAAATAGTAAGTGCTGGATTTGACTTCAAATTTTACCCGGCCAGATAGCCTAAAGATCGCGATAGCGATTGGTTTACACCCGGTTTTGAAAATTTTGACTTTTACCTTCTTTTCGGGCCAGAAACCCTAATTTGCTCTTGCATGCGTATCAAATGATCTGTTTGTCCTCGTTTTACGTTGCATTGCGATCAGCTCGTGTGGATGCGAAGTCTTTGGGAAGCGGTACGTGGGATGCACACCTTTAAAAATAGTAAGTTCCTTCTTGGTGATCATCTGTTTGCATGTCACATCAACGCCAAGCTCTCAAAAACCCATAAGGAATATGCCGACATGCAAAGAAAACCCTGACATGCAAACCCTAAAAATAGCCTTGGAAGACTGAATTCTGAAAGTTGTCGTCTCGTTTTGCATGTTATACCATCGTGAAGGTCTCGAAAAACCCAGAAGGAATATCCAGACATGCAAAGAAAACTTCTGGCGTCTAAGCCACGAGAAATTTGTCGGTGAACAAATAGAAAGTTCATTTGACTCAAATTTTGGCTATCTTGGCGGCGATGTGCCACGAATGTGGAGTATTGTCCGGAATTTCAAAAATGTTGATAGATTGCTTGCAATTGCACACTTACTAAAAATAGTAAGTACTCGGAATTTGATGAAAACTTGTTGAGAGCCTGCTGGAAGCATACTGACAACAATGTTAAGCTCCGTTTTCAATTTACTCCGCCGTTCGACCTCCAGTTGACGAGAATGATGAAACCCTAATTTTTAGACTGGTCAATTTCCGCAGCTTAAACTCAATGGCCAGACTGAGAAATCCCACAGGAAAATGACAGAAAAGAGCGGAGAGAGAGACAAAAGCAAGCCAAAGGCCGAATGGAGCAAAGTACGGGGTCCCCATCTTGAATGGGGTGATGAAAAAGGTCTAGCGGGGCCGCGGGATTTGAGTGACTTTGGTGGCTCTGTAAATGGTGGCGACCTCATTCGCCGCGGCCTAGCGATGCTTTTCTTAATGCTTCTCCAATGAAAGAGTGTTGCATGATGAAACCGAACCTTGACCTCGAACACTCACGGATGCGAGAAATACACGCGAACTTGTTGCACACGCAGAATTCCAACGGTGTCCAACCCTCTGAACTGGCCCTTGAAGGCTATTAGCTATACGAGGTATGAAACCATGTGAACCTTGGGTGACTGTGCCTATCAAAATGTCTGAATCAACCCTCCGGATGCACTTGATGCAAATCTGTGTCAGTCATTCTGACAAAATCATGAATTAAGACTGATTTGGTCTTGAATTCAGTTTGGTTGAACTGCATTTTGAAAAACTCACCTGTTGACTGTGAACATGGCTATATTTTGACAACTTTTCTGGAAAGCTAAAATATTTCCTAATGAGGCTAAAAATAGCTTGTTGAGGGGAAAATTTTACAAAAGATTCTGAGACGTGGGTTTTGTAGAGAATGAAATTCTAAGCCAACCCACAACGTTAGAAATTCGAAAAAATGCTTTTTAGCAAGGCATGCAAAGGCTTTTTAATGGAGAAAAATAGGGGTTTTAGAGCTCACTCGGGGCAAATTTTTCCAAGAAAATCTGGAACATGGGTTTTGTAGGCAATGGAAATTTAAGGCAACCCATATCAGTCGATTTTGAAAAAGATGTGTTCTTGACCCACATGCAAAGGAATTCTTGGAAAAGAGCACAGAGCTTTAGAATAAAAGCTACGGGGCAATTTTCTCGAAAAAATCTAAGACATGGGTTTTGCTACTGTTGCTAAAGAATGTGAACCCAGATGATCTGATCTTGAATATTCTGCCGTTTTCTTTGACATGTGAAGAATACCTAAGACGAGAATAGAACAAATTAGACAAAAGATAGAAGTTTGTTTATTCTGCTTCTAAACAAAATCGCCTATGCTTGACTAAGATTTGATGATGCCTGCATGCACTGAAAAATTGAACTCTGGAAAATTAATCTTTTGAACAATCTGGACCCAGCATTGAAAAATTGAACTCAAAGCATCTTCGAATCTTCAATTGCTCAAGAAAATCGTCTTTGCTCTGAACTTGGTATGAGAATAATGGCCATTATGATGACTTAAATAAATAAATTCAAGACAAAAATCGTCCATCTTCATGCAATTAGGCGCCACCTTTAATTCAATTTAATTTTGATTGGACCTCAAAAGAATTCGACCTCATTTGATTGGGACTTGAAAAAAAGTAACTGAATGTCAGATAACCCTAAAAAGGGCGCCACCTTTAAATTAATTCAGTTAAACTCAGCATGCAAATTAGTTAACTGAACATGCAAGCTAAAATCGTCCTTTTTTGCAATTAAAATAATCTCCCTTAAAGTCGAATTATTTAAATAATAAATAATATTTAAATCCACCTTCCATGGGCGCTTAGTCATCTTCAGTTCAAAAAGTCAAAGCTTTGACTTAAGGCGTCACTTTCTAGACTTAACCATTTTAATGAAAATTTGGATTTTCAACCCTCATCAGAGCCCCTGTTCAATCACTGATTCTGATTGACTGACATGCCCAATCAACTGGCTGACAATTGCGTTGAAGAGCAGGATCAAATCTAACAAAAACACTCCTTGAGATTGCAATCCATAAAACTGAGGTCTGAGGCTTGAAAAATCAAGGCGCCCTTAGCAAAAGTTGAGCTTTTGACCCCAAACTTAGTCAAATTTTCATCATTTTCAACACTTAGAAGGTGATCTTGACCTCCTTGCATCTCGTGTTGGCAAAACTTCAGGACTGAATAATTGGCTCACTGTGGAGCTGACTCTGTTCGACACAATAGCTTCAAGAGAACACTTCATCAAATTTCATCATTTGATAGGTCAAAATCAAGGGCGCCCCTGGCCTCTAGGGGCGCTTTTGTTCTTAGAGATAGCCATTTTTCCAACTGGCTAAAATAACACTTAAACTCCAGCTACAGGCTGATGACTCGTTTTCTGACCTGACGGAGGTATGCAACGAAAAGTTGGATGTAACACGGACATGATGAATACCTGAGATCACCAGAAAGAAGACACTCAAGGCTCGAAAACCTTGGGCGCCCTTGGCCAACAGGGGCGCTTTTGCTTTTTCCTTGACATTCTGACCAAGATTTAACCTCGTGTTTGACCTCTGATTCCGACAGTTTAGCAACTCAAATTAATTTGTTGACGGGTGCGTTGCGAAGCCTAATCAAACGTGAGACAAACATCCTAGGTGTCGTTTGGTCAAAAATCTTTATCTGATCCCTCAAAAAGATGGGTGCCCTTTTCAAAAGCTGTGCTTTTCCTTCCAGTGTTAGTTATTTTTTCATCCTCCTCATTTCTCGCTGAATCTCCCGTATCAGGTGCTAGACATATCTTTTAGGCTGGTTGGATTGCTCATTGTGAAGCTGACAGTATCCCTGACAAGTCTCCTTGGAAATGACAAATCCCGAAACTCACATCTGAGCCTTTGAAATCTAGGGTGCTCCTAGCCTCCAGGGGCTCTGGTGTTCCAGAGTTAGAAATTTTTTGATGATTTTCATCCCGACGAAAAATCTCCTTCGAGATGAAGCATTATTTTGAACTTATCTGGCCACAGTTTCTTCATTTGAGCGTTTTAGGCTTAAATTTTAATACCTGGTCTTTGGCCATTTGCCATTGACGATCTCAGAACTCCTAGCTTTCCAT
>VDFB02392467.1:0-25346 GCA_007258455.2 Sequoia sempervirens
GGGAAATGAAACCCACAAGTGAATAAATTTTTCATTTCAAGGAATTTTGACTAACTTCAAAATGCAACCTTGGCTAATTTGTTATGCTTTTTCCATTCATGATGGAGTTTCAACCATATGAAGGACTAGTTTTGAGAAAATTTAGAGATCTTGGAAATTTTGCTGAAACTATAGGGCAAGGAAAAGCAAAGCAATAGAAAAAAGGGGGTCCTTATTTTTCTAAAATAAAATGGGGTGTGTTGTGAAGTCACACACCAACTAGCAACCAAAAAAAAACCAACAAAATTTTAAGAACTTTGTAAATAAAATAAAATTTATGTATAGAATTTCCAACTTTCTTAAATCTAAACCTATCATTAAGCCAACCACATAATAGGATATCCAACAAAAATATGATGACTTTCTCCAAGTAATCTAAGTGTGTGCAAATGATTCATTTCCCTTAGAAAAGTTAAAGAACAATTATTATTTGTTTTAAGTTACATGTGTTATTTTATCATTTTAAGCCTCCTTGGATAGAATCTTTTTGCCAGTCAAGCATCCATATCCCCAACAAGTTTATCTCTATAATTCCCTCAAACATAGCTCTATTTCCAACTAGGTGTCCATAGCCCTAGTAGAGGTATTTGATTCACCTAATGAGTTGATTTTTTCTCTTCTAGTATTCAATATATATATATATATTCTTTTTTCTTTTCTTTTAAAATATATTTCTTTCAACTTGCAGGAAATGAAGCTTTCTATTAGATTGAGAATAATAGGGGTAGCAAAGGAAAACTTTATATTTTTCACTTAATACAAACATCCACTACCCCTAAATTTTTTAAGGATTTATTAGATATATAGGTATATGTGATTCATTAAAACATTTCATGTTAACCCTTGTTGAGTTGTACCTAGACGTGTTCATTATTTGTGTTATCTTTCACTATAGTAGTTTACCCTATTTCTCATTATTTATTAGATTGGGGGGCATCACACCTTTCCATTTATTATATTGGGTGGCAATGGGCCTTCACATACATATCTTTCTATTCAAGATCATTGTAATTCCACTTAAGATATTGCTATCACGATTCAATAATACATTTTTCATATCATAATATAATGGGAGAGGACCATTACCCCTCACTTTAATTATCGTTTTTTTTAGATATTCTATTTAATTATTTAAAAATATAATTTTTAGATAAAAGTAAAATCATTAATTTATATAATCTAAAAATATTTACTTATATATGTTGTGATATGTAGAAAATAATCTCTTCATTATGATTTATTTATATTAATACTAATTCTATCACAATTGCCATGTTATCACCATTAAGAGAGAAATCACAATTTTCTTGAACATTCACACTTATTAAATCATAAATTTGATTTCAATTGAAAATATAAAAATAAAAAAAGAAAAATTATATATATATATATATATATATATATATATATATATATATATATATATTCATAATTCTTATGTAAAAAATTAAATAAAAACATTTTTAAAAACAACGTTAGATTATGATGCAAAACACAACATGCCAAGCTTATCCTTTCAATATTTTTGATTTATTTAAAATTAAGTGTGATTTTGGATAAAATTTCTAATTTTTATTATTATAATTTTACAATATTTAATTTTAATTGTGATTTATTTATTTTTATTTGATTTTATAGATTTTGTAGTTTAGTAGTTTGATTATATTTGTATTTTTAAAAATTTTAATTAAGATTTTGTATTACCTAAAAAAATTGAAGTATGATTTTATTTCACTTATTTTTTAATAAATTGATGCATTATACCTTTTCAAATAATATAATAGTTACCTATTCATCAAAAATTATATAAGTATGTTGGACAATAATTTATTTATATGTTTAATATTATTTAATTAAATCTATTAAAAAGATTTTTTTATTTATAATAAAAATTTAAAAATATATTTTTTGATCTGTTATATCGAAAATTGTTAGTCTGGCCTGAGTCAATATGGATGCCACAATCGAGGGACCTCCTCCGTGGTATGAATGCAAGTAATAGTCCACTCCCACGAGTATGGTATCCTAGTAGGGGCATAGAGCCCACGAGCACACTAGCACAACAAAGGAATGGTAGCCTAGTAGGGGCACAAAGCCCACGAGCACACTAGCACAACAAGGGAATGGACCTCAAGCATGAACACCATCAATAGCCTCAATGTTGCAAGTCAAGCCTACGAGCAAGGAATAGTGTTTGTAATCACAATAGCCCAACAAAGACTTGAACCGTGGTGGCCACAACAAGACCACCACCTAACCGTCACACTATGAATTTTTTATTAAGAGGGGTAAATGCTTTTGACTCAGAGCTATGAACCAGTGAGGTCACAAAATGGGGGACTTCATCCCCAATATAAATTCTCAACAATTACACCCCAATGGGATTTGAACCTTGATGACACGAATAACAACACAACAACTTAACCATCACACTATGTCACTGTTAACACAACCATACTATGGATGAACATATATACACATATATACATACACACACAAACACACACACACACACACACACATATATATATATATATATACTTTCTTTATTTAATGTTTAGTAAAAACATCCAACAAAAATTACTTCTAATCAAATTTAACTCTTATTTCAACACAAAAAAAATAAAAAATATACCCACCAAAAATTATCAAAACAAAATTCTCATCAATTATATTTCACATTATAATCCTTTATCATAATTACATCTATTATCATTATTTTAAATTTTTTTACTTAGAATAATTATACAAAATCTTTAAACATTAAAAATTTCAAAGAATATATATGAATTGTAAACGAGAGTCTTGTCTAACTTTATCACCAAAGAAAAACCAATTTAATACAAATAAATAATTATAATAAATACTCCAAGCCAACTATGTAACTAGTTTATAACCTAAATATCCCGTCCATTATTATGGTATGGGTCCAAAAGTTAGGTTTCCTAAGTTTTAATTAAATAAATTTATTGAATGGAGCGCATAATCTTACCTAACTCTATATATTTATGAATTATGGTCATCATAGCATCTTTTACTTTCAACTATTCATTATAACAATACTACTAGTAATAAAAGTGCAAGGGAACAAACCAATCCATAGTTTACAAGAGAATTTTGTAAACTATTTTATTTAATTATTACTTTTTGCATGCTTGATTCTCACTTTCTTCTTCAAGATCTCTTTTAATGATTGACTCTTAATTTATTTAAAACTTTATAATATATTTAAATTGTTTTGTTATAAAATTTGATGTAAGAGTCATCATTATTATTTTATAATTAAATATTAGATTTTTCTAATGAAATTGTTTAATTGTTTTATATTTTAAAAGTTGATGTTTAATTTTTATGTGATTTTTTTATTTCATTATATTTATTAAAATTTATTGTATCAATTTTAATGATTAATGGTATACATTGTTATAATATAACATGCATATAATTTGAAAATGTTTAAGTATCATACATTTATTGTAAATAGTTATCTTTTATTTTTAATGATTAGAACTTAATTGCACCTTACACATCTGAAAATTTGAACTTCTTTATTATAAGTTATAATTATGTAAATATTTATATTATAATGACTTTTTTAAAAAATTAATCCTCTCCCATGTTATTCATTAAAATTATTATATCTTTAGAGTATTAAATCCATTAAAGTAATTAACCCAAAATTTTTAATCTTATTTATCTATTCCAACCATAAACATTCACATACACCTTTCCTTGACTCATTTTGATTAGAGAAATTGACAATTTAGCAAAATGGATTATAAGCCTCATGTATGAGGGAAAGATACTGCATTGCCCTTGTTTAGTTATTGTTATATAATAAGAACAACATTCCTTCCTTCAACTCCTCTAACCTCTCAGATTATTGTGAAGAAAAGAGGTCTAGACTTTCACTCATGAATTTCCAAAAATATTCCATGTTGTATTTCAACAACCTTGTTGAAAAGAGATTGAGACATTGGTGATGTAGGTTTTTATGCTTCAAAAGTTCCCTATTAAAGATTCTACTAATATCTGTAGTGGTAGCCTAACAACCATAGTTGAAGATGTTCATGAATACCTCCTTGTTCCAAGAGAATTTGATATATCTATTTTCCACTGGAACTTCCAATGTATTTTACTACCTGTAATGTCAATGAAAGTAATGACAAATCCTTCTAGGATTGGAGTATCATGAACATGGCCATTGTTAAATAAGCTTCTATTGATCATGGATACAAAATTCTCTTCCATTAGTGGTACTATAATGTCGAATACCTAAACAATCTACATATAAATATCCTTCTCCTTGCATTCATATTATTTCCTTGTAATAACAATTTTATGCCCCATCATTATTGCTATTATCACTTGGAAATGCTCCCCTATTGAACATGTTATTCAACATTCTAGTGAAACATGAGATTGGTCTCAAGGTGTGGGACCTTGCAGATGAGATCAAACCTCTAGAGAAGCTTGACTTCCTTTCTAATCCAAATGTAGTTGTGTTGGTCCAATGCAACACTAGATAACTTTGAACTAACCTAGTGTACCTATGAATGAGAATTCGTACATTGCTAATCATGGACAAAACAAACAAGGTTAGTCACATTAGCAAGCATAAACTATCATTCCCTATGAGATTCTTGATCATACAAAGAGATGAAAACATGAAACAAAGCATGAAACACAAGCAAATGAAAGCATGTAAACCTATCTAAGTACCCCAAACCTTCATCCCATAGGGGGATTGGTACCAATTTGATGGACAAGCTCCAAGATGTTAATGCAAAGTGATGAACTTGATGCAATAGGATAGTAATTTCAAGCTAAAATGATGAAGAAAGCATGTGATTGTGGATGAAAATGTGTAGAGTAACAATGCATTCAAAAGTGGATGTATTCTTCATAGAGAATCCCTTTATTTATAGGACTCAAGGGTTGGAAGAAGAGGTGAAATTAGGCAATGTGGGACTAAAATGAGGATCAATAGCCTTGTGACAAGTGTCACAAGGCTAATGAAAGCAATACGGATATGTGTCTCACACAAGTGTGTTTATATTTTGGAAGAAGAGATGTAAGAAGAAGTTAATGCATAGGTGGCTTGTGTAAGAGGGGTGTAAGAGAGAATTTAAGGAATGTGGTTGAGAATGTAAGGGAATGTTGGTGAGGATGTAAGAGGGGTAAATACCCTTGTAAGAGACAAGATGTCATGTAAGAGGAATTGAATGCCTTTGTAAGAGGCATTAAAGGAATTTGTAAGAGGCATTTAAAGCCTTTGGAGGGAAAGTCAATAAGTGGATTGTTGAGAGAATATTCCCATGGAATATCCATTTGTGAGGAAAATGTATTTTTATTTAATTAGAAGAAATTAATTTCATGTGCAAGGGGGGTTAATAAACCATAAGTTTATTTAACCAAGGTGGAGTTAAAAGCTAGAGGATTTGCTAATGAAGATTAGCAAGTAGTTTAGGGTTAATTAATTTAGAATTAATTAACTTAGGCGGGTTAGGGGTTTGTGACATTTAATTAAATAGTTTGATTTATTTAATTGAATGAGATGAGAATTAGTGAGGAAAGGATGAATTAACCTAATAAATTTATTTATTTGATTAATAGGAGAAAGTGATGAATTTAATTAAACAATGTAGATTATTTAATTAAATAATTAGAATCGAGCTGATTTAGGAAGAAATGATGTTAGTAATCAGACTCAGATGTGTAATATCGATCAAGACTATTTGAAGTGTCTACATTTTTCCCCTCTTTGAAGTGAGGTACCTGTTACATTAGTTCAAAGACTAATGCTTTTCAGGATCAACACTGTTGTCAAAATAAAAATTCAAAATTTCTTATTTTTTAGATGCCCCATTGTTGCCCCAGTGGAAGAAATTATGCTGCTACACTGCCCCCTTGAGAGATCGAGTGAAAATGTCAATTTTAGGTCAAGCTTGTGACAAAGATTTAACAAAAGTTCAGCTCCAAAAAATTGACTACAAGATGCGAAAACAGGCTCAAAACACTAAAAAATGGTCAATACAGGCTTCATGGCTCACAAAATGGATAAACAAGCTCAAAATTACAGCTTCCCACCTCAATTAGGGACAAAAAAGCCCCTAATTTTCATGCTTAAATAGGATTGCAAGGGTCATTTTCAATTCATTCGCTCACTTTCCTTTAGAGAATTCTTGTAATTTTTATTTGAGTCTTTGATGCTATGGACTTTCATGTGCTTCCTAGACATCGTGCGAACAAAGTTTGTGAGTTCCGACGGCCTCCAAATGCAAGACCCCCAGTACGCAAATCAAAACTTTTCTCATTTTTCATGTTTTTTTTGCATTTTTTAGGGTTCAAAAGTGTTGGGATTATGGAGCCTTGCAACATGACCATGAAGTATGGATGGTTTGTGTTGGTTGTTCCTATGTTGTCATTGATGTCAACATGGTGATAACTCTATGAGAAGTCTACTTGGTTTACTAGAAGTTGTTCTCTGCCAGTAATGCCCTTTTGTGATGGATCAATATGTTGGTATTTGAGTATGAAATTCACCGCTAGATCTAATATGACTCTAATCTCTTAACCATGTTATCATGAATCATTGAGAAATCTATATCCTAGATCTTGAGACATTTGGTTGTGAGCCGCAAGTTATCTCTGACATAGTTCAAATTTGTATTCTACTATTTTTCCTTGCTTGACATACTATGTGGGGGACTCCAAATTTTATTATGGTGAATATTCTTATGCTACGGTTTTGTTGATAGTCTCTATGTTGGTGGTATGATGGGAAATTAATGTGTTCTCGGACCCAAAAGGTGTTTTTTTTAAGGATTACTTTTTGGTTTGGAGAATTGTGTTCTAGTCTTGGCCGACTTGGCGTATGTAATACATTATGGAGACTAGTTATGTTTTATGGATGTTAGTTGACTTTGTACAATGCACTACATGGAAAAAATGTTTATGGTGCTGACAAAGATTTTATTATTATTTTGTTTTCATCTAATTAGGATGACCTAATTGATGATTAAGATATACTTGTATATATATAAGATGTTTTGCGAAATGAGATAAGAGAGAAAGTGTGGAAAGTGGAAAGAGGTATGAAGTGTGAAGTGTAAGTGAAAGGTCCAAGCCTAAATGCTTTATCAATTGTGGATTAGAGTAGATTTGTTGAGCGACTGTTGTGTGAGGTAGTACTTCATATTCTGAGCTTCATTAGAACTTAGCCTTGCACATTGAAGGTGTATTCTATCAGTTCAATCTCTTGGCAATGAGCCACTATCTTTGTATCTTGGTGGTTGACCATCTTTTGTATTATGGCAATGATTATTTTTAAGGACAACGAATCCTAGTAGTGAGCCCTATAATATTTTGTATCCAAATATAATATATTGTGAGTTAACCCTCACTGTGGTTTTTCCCTTTTTGGGTTTTCCACTTAAAAATCCTGGTGTTCATTGTATGTTTGCATTGATTGTTTCTTTGTTCTCTTGCTAATTCAATCAGAATTGTGATAATGGTTAGATGGATTTTATGTGAATGGTTTTATGGAATACTAATTCACCCCCTTCTCAGTATTCTAGATATTCAACAATTGGTATCAAAGCTTGGTTCCTCGGAAGAAGCCTAACAACTTGAGGAAGGTCTCAAACTTTGAGTATAAGAAATTTTTCCCTCTGGAAGTGGTCTCCACTGGATATTCAAAATAAATAGAAGATCTGAAGGAAAATTTGATGAAAGAGAATGAGTATATTGAAAAGTTGCAAAGTAAAAGTGTTTAAGCATGTGATCTATTGGTTAAGGTAGATGAAATTATCTCCAGCTTGCTGCAACAATTGGATGAAAAGAAAAGAACTGAAGAATGTTAAGAAATTGAAATTCAAACGGAGATGGATGAATGAATAAAGCTTGAGGAAGAAGTAGAAATCTTGAGATCTGATGTGGAAAAGGAAATAAGTTTTGAAGAAAAATTTAAGATAAGCTTGACAATGCTTAATGAATTGATTACTTCTTAGAGATCGGCAATGGATAAGAGTGGTTTAGGGTTTGAGGAAGGTCAAAGTTCTAAAGCGAAGAAATTTACTGATAAGAAGAATCAGTGCAAATATGGAAAAATCAAGGATCTAAGAAATAATTCTAGAAGAACTCCTGCCAAATGACATGATGCTAAAAGGTATTTATCTTTCAATGGTATTTGTTATTCCTGCAAGAAATTTGGTCATAAGGCAAAGGACTGCAAAACTAAAATGAATGATTCTTTATTGTTCTTCGGTAAATGTCTTAAGCTCAAGAAGATCGGATATAAAGATAGTTTGTGTGAAGATAATTTGAAGAAAAGAGAGAACGGAAAGAAGAATGTTGTTTTTTGTACGTGTAACAATCCATAACACCCTATTAATAATTGCAAAAGAAGAAAAAATAATCATCTGGTGAAGAAGCATGATCCAATCATTGATCCGAAAGAAGCAAGAAAGGAAATGAAAAGGATTTGGAGAAAGGAATGAAAGCAAGTTGAATCATCAGTGTTATCTATGCCAACCTCCAGTGCAGACACTCCCATCAATTTCTAAGTAAAGAAGTGGCTAAGGGGGAGAAATTATTAGAAAATCTAATGAACCCCCTCATCAAAATTTGTATCACATCATGACAAAAGTATTGTTAATGTGATAAGGAAATTAAGGAATTTTTCTCAGTTGCATGTGTGAAGGATAAAGTCTGCAAAATTTGAAAGAATGAAGGCATACACAATTTTTGAGGTAATCTACCTACAAGTTAAACCATTTATTGAAAAATCATTCGAAATTGAAGGAAAAAATTCAGATGATTCAAGAGGCTTATATATTTTTGGAGAAGTATGCAAAGGAATCTTAGAGAGCAATTCAAAGTTTTAGGGCTTGAAGAAAAGAACAAGTGGATTCAAAGTGATCTATGAAAGCATGATAGCTATACATCTCTTGTCGGAATTTATAGAGGTATTTTTGTTTGCACAATATTTCACTTTTATTGCTATGGATAATTCAAAGGTTGTGAATAGTGCAAATATAAAGAGAAAGTTAATTTGAGAGGATATTTGAAGGATCTTTCAGAAGAGTCTACTGGTGCATTCTCTCACATCCCTCTGAGAGTGTTTCCCATAGAGGATATCTATGCATTTGTTTATAGTAAGATAGAAGAAATGTCATCAGTTCAATTGAGCATGCTATGGGAAAGTGAATTGGAAGAAATCCATGATTTCTATAGAGTGTTAATTGAGAAAAATTTGGATGTTTGGAGGAAAGTCCCTTTGTTTGAATTTGAAAAGAAGTATATTTGAATAGTATTAAGCAAAATTCACGATGAATCTTTGTGGATTGTTGAGGCACATTTTATTACCTAAGAATCTATCAGACATGTAACTGGTTTGTGTTCCTCTGGACTAGTTCCCAAATAGAAGGCTATGGATGAGCAAGAGATAATTGAGGTTACCGGTGTGAACCTTCAAGGGAAAGAGATTGATTTGAGATCAATTTTTGATCTGGTAATAAGGTATGTTGTATGGTCATCGGTCACAAAGTTTGTATCCCTAACAATGACCTCACAGTTTCTACTGATGTTGTACATATTGTTTTTGATATGGTTAAAAGAGGTATGGATTATGAATTATGCGAATTACTTCATATATATCTTTTGAATAATTTAAAGGAAATCAAGAAGAGTAAGAAGAATACATTCTGGTATGGAAATATTGTTGTCTGTCTACACTTTTACTTTTTGAGAGAATTACCGGTAATAGGAAGGATAGAATGGTCAAATGCAGAGCCTATTTCCCATCAAATCAGAAAATTCATGATAAATCTTGGTAGCTCAAATGCACAAGAGACTGCCCTTGTTGTATTCCTTGGAACATTTTAGATGAGGATGAATAAAAGGTTTAGGATTCCAGTAAGTGTTGTTGAAAGGTACTCTGGAAGCATTAATTTTCTTGTGTCTGTAGATTTTTGTCACATGGAAGTAGTTTAATCAAGGTTGGTATGGATATCTGAACTAGATTATGAAGTGTCAGAGGTTGAAGTTGATAATTATGCTAAAATTCTTTTGGAAATCCCTAAGAATTTCAATGTAGAAGGTACCTTTGATAGTGCAACTAGAACAAGGAAGAAAAGGAAGAGTGTTGTTAAGAAAGATGTTGCAGAAGGACGTGATTTTGAACATGAGCATGAAAGAATAAATATGCATAAAGCTTTGGAAGAATTGCAGGAAGTTATTCCTAGTGCTAATTTTGATTCATCTATTTTTGTTGTGGAGAATCTCAGAGGTATGATTAATTCTTTGAAGGTCTACATCTCTAGACTTGAAGTACCTACTAAAATTAGGTCTGTTGAAGGAAATGTGGAAGATATCAAAGAAAAATGTGCAAATGCACATAGTCGAGTGATGAAGGAATTGGAGAGTGTACAAGGTTGTGAAGAAGAGGCAGAAGAACTACTTTCTTTTTGTCTAGATTGGTCAAACAATACACTGAACATAAGAAATGAAATAAGGATGAGTGAATCCCAGATGAGCACTTAGGCAGATACATATAGGTTAGTAGCAGATAGAGATAATCAGAGGTGGTCCTACATTGTGCAGCTGCAAGATTTTTTTTTCTCAATGGGATCAAAGGACATAAGTTATCAAGATGTTTGTGGCATTCAGAGACATGATTAAAATTAAACACACTTTTGTTTCTAGTGCTCTTGGCTATATTGGTGAATTATCAGAGATTAATCTTAATCCAAATACTCTAGTAGATGGTATAGAGTCCTTAACTAAACTTGAGCTATTACACAAGACTCTTATAAGTGCAAAAGATTCATGAGAAGAAGGAAAAGCATTGTGGAAGGTCATCCTAGAGAGTCTTAGAGGTTCTTCTTCAGGTTAATTCAACTTTGTGTTCATATCTTTTTGGCTGCATTTTGATATATATAGATATACCGAACCTCATCCTTTGTCATTGATGTGAAAGGGGTAGAGATATAGAGATATAGAGATAGAGAGATGAAGAGAAAAATGTTAAAAAAGGAAAAACAATTATGTGAAGAACAGTTTTGATAGGGGAGTATTCAAAGTATTCAGTTGCAATCTATTGGAAAATGTTTTTGTCATGCATGTTGCCATTAATTCCAAAGGGGGAGATTGTTGGGATTATAGATTCTTGCAACATGAGCATGAAGTATGGATGGTTTTTGTTGGTTGTTCCTATGTTGTCATTGATGTCAACATGGTGATAACTCTATGAGAAGTCTACTTGGTTTACCAGAAGCTATTCTCTGCTGGTAATTCCCTTTTGTGATGGATCAGTATGTTGGTATTTGAGTTTGAAATTCACCCCAAGATTTGATATGACTCTAATATCTTAACCATTTATCATGACTCATTCAAATAGCTATATCCTAGATCTTGAGGCATTTTTGGTTGTGAGCAGAAAGTTATCTATTGAACTATGTATTCTACTGGTGTTCCTTGCTTGACATACTATGTGGGAGACCACATTTTATTAAGGTGAATATTTTTGTGCTGTGGTTTTGTTGATCGTCTCTATGTTGGTGGTATGATAGGAAATTCATGTGTTCTCAAATTCAGAAGGTGTTTTCTTTGAGGATTAGTTGTTGGTTTGGAGAATTATGTTTTAGTCTTGGCTGACTTAGTGTATGCAAAACATTATGGAGAATAGTTATGTTTTATGGATGTTAGCCAACTTGGTACAATGCACTACATGGATAAAATGTTTATGGTGTCGAAAAAGAGAGTTTTGATTATTTTGTTTTCATCTAATTAGGCCAACCTAATTGATGATTAAGATATACTTGTATATATATAAAATGTTTTGAGGAATGAGATAAAAGAGAAAGTGTGGAAAGTGGAAAGAGGTGTGAAGTGTGAAGTGTAAGCAAAAGGTCCAAGCCTAAATGCTTTATCATTTGTGGATTAGAGCAGATTTGTTGAGCGATAGATGTGTGAGGAAATACTTCATATTTTAAGCTTCACTAGAATTGAACCCTGCACATTGAAGGTGTATTCTATTAGTTCAATATCTTGGCACTGAGTCATTATCTTTGTATCTTGGCAGCCAACCATCTTTTGTATTCTAAAGCAACGAGCCTTTTTAAGGACAATGAGTCTTGGTAGTGAGCCCTTTAATATTTTGTATCTAGATATAATATATTGTGAGTTAACCTCACCGTGGTTTTTCCCTTTTTGGGTTTTCCAAGTAAAAATCCTAGTGTCATGTGTATGGTTGCATTGATTTGTTTCTATGTTCTCTCTTGCTGATTTAGTCATAATTGTGATAATGGTTAGATGGATTTTATGTGAATGGTTTTATGGAATACTGATTCACCCCCCTCTTAGTATTCTAGATGTTCAACAAAAAGTGTCAGTCAAAAGTGATATTGTATTGTGTTGTGTTTGCTCTGATCAACTTCGCTATTGAAACTGGAGCATCGCCCTTGTGGGATAGCATCACAAGGCATGATTTAGATATGATGTCATGAAAAAAATGTTGAATCTCCTTTGAAATATTATTTCACATAGTCAAATTTAGGTATGGCATCACTTCCAAATGTCAATCCACCTTTGCCATAGAGTCTCACGTGGGTTGATTTAGGTATAGTACTGCCCCAAAATGCCAACTCGCCTTTGTGAAATCACATCATTTTTTATTTTAGCATCACTATTGTCATAAAGTTTAAGTGTTTCTATTGAAAATAGAGTCGCTTTTGCATTGTTAGGGTCCTGAATTAGGTTTCTTTCATCATTTTTCAAAAAAATTGACGTGGTGTACTTCAAGGGTGTAGGAGGTTCTTCACCCGCTCCTATATGAGGAGCATTAGTGTCATATTCTTCAACTGACAAGGTGATATATTTCATGGATCCATTGGTTTTGAGTTTGTAGCACACATTCTAGTGATTCGTACACACCTGGCGATGATGATAGCTTTGGTTGAGCGGTGGCAGAGCAATATATCTTCATTTCATTTGCTCACTAGAGAGGCAATTGTGACTCTTGAGGACATGTGGTGGATCTTACAGATCCCCATCCATGGGGAGAGGATCATTTATGACACATAGGCTAGGAGCGATGCCATATTTTAGGTGCTTGGGGTAGACAAGTATGAGTTGGGTAGTGGGAAAATTGATTTGCATTCCTAAAGGGGATTTCTCCTAACTTGACACTGTTTGTGGGAGCATTGATTTTAGGGATCTTGGTACCTGATTGATGATATAGAGGATTTAGTGTTGGTTGGGGCATAACTTTGGCACGAATGATGGAGGATATGATAGTCTACATCTAGGGCCTAGTGGTTCTCGCCTCTCTTTGCCATGACATACATCAGGTGGTATACTGCAACACACAACATAGGAGCTGGTAGGACACTACTCCATATTTGGGCCCATGAGCATATTGTAGTACAACAACCAGTGACCACCCTTGTCGATATAGATCATTATGAGCTCACAATATATAGATATGGGGCGATGACCACTCTTCAACATACCAGCATCACAAGGATCCCACATTGGATGTGGGTGATAGATGATATGACAGTGTTTCGATGGAGGCCATGGACCTAGGCCCACTAATGGTTCAATGATTACCAATAGCTATTCTACACTCACCAGATCAGACATATGCAGGGATAGGAGCACTAGATGATAGAGTGCTACCTCTCTGATCGGGTAGCTCGATAGTTTGGAGAGCTACAAGATGTACCCCAAGATGGTTACATATCCATATTTATGAGGACTTCTAGAGAGACTTCCTAGGGACAACAAATACCTCCCTAGGTTGCTATTGATGAGTTCAAATAGTTGGTACCATAGCCTTGGGTGTACTTTTATGGGTTGCAGGATGTAGTCACCACAGTGGCATATGAGACATATTGGTAGGCTCATGCCCCAGTACAGCTAACAGATCCAGTTGTTGTACAAGCTCCAAGGTGAGGATGATAGAGGGGCCCAGGGTTAGGGCAGCACTAGTATCCACCCCATGGCGAGCATGATGGACACTAGCTAGACCAGAAGAGGTAGGGTGAGCAGTAGAGGTAGGATCAAGAGCCTCCCCCTGTATAGCTAATAGATGAACGACCACCACAACAACCACCACAAGGTCCCAATCCATGGGATGCACAGATTGTAGCCTTGATAGCATAGGTGTAGTAGTTGAAAACCTAGTTTTAGGCTGTTACTTATAGAGAGATCAGGCCAAAAAATAATTACAGGTTGTCACGGGGGAGAGGGATCATGAGAGACAATTGCAATAGGATTTTGATATAATGTTAGCCCAGGAGATAAGTGTAGGAAACAATTAGAGGTTTTTGCATAACAGGCACAGGGATAGGTGGGGGAAATGGTCCCAACAGAGATGTATGGGATGGCCATGCAGGAGGTCTCCTACTATAGGAATTTATACCAGTAGGAGTGCCCTCAACATCGATGACAACCCAAGTTTTCTCATAGGAGCAGGATGGCATCGAGTGGGTCCCATGATGCCCCATCCATCAACCGACATTGGTTAGGTTCTCACCAGGATGATCACCAGAGCCATAGGTAGTAGGCCCAGATGATAGATGTTTTTTGGATGTACAGTCTGATTATTGTTGTATATACATTTATTGGCTGATTTTGATAGCCTCTCATATACCATTTTGATGATATTACACACTAACTTTGATTTGTATCATGACATTTTATTTTTGATATATATATGAGATGTCTCCAATGTAGATTTGTTGATGTGATGACTCTATTATTTCATGTTCTGTGTATGGATGGATGCATATGATACGTTATGGATGTATGTATGTTTATTTATGCTTATGATGTGATGTTCATGATTCATGATGTGGTGTTATGGATGTATGCGATGTATGATATAAATGTGATGGATGATTTATTGCTCTTTTTCAGTATTCTTTTTATATGATATGCCATGATGATGCAGTATGTATGTATGGATGCATTTCTTTTTGGGTATCCTTTTTCATGTGATTTATGTGTTTATGTAAGATGTATGCATGTATATGTGATGTGGAATGTATATGAATGATCTCTATGTGTATATGTTCATGATATGGATGTTATGGATGATTATGCAATGTGATAGGATGCTTAGAATAACAAATCTATATTATTCTAAACAACCTAAATGATAATGACGATGTCATGGATGGATTAAGATGCTTAGAATAACAAATATATATTATCCTAAACAACTTAAATGATAATGATGATGTAATGGATTATGTTTCTTATTATGATAATATGCTATGATTATGTAGGATGTGTGGATGTTGATGGTTTGTGGATGTAGGATGGATACCTTATTCATTTTTTGAATGTCATGATACCATGTTATCATGGAGAGAAGATGGAAGAATAAGAAGAGTCAACCCTTGATTTTGAGAAGATGCAAAAGTCCAACAAGTATATGAGCCATCTAGACTTTATTAGATATGATGATGAGTGATTATGTTTTTCTTATCTAGGGATTGGGACACGAATGGTACACTATTTTTTATGTTTGATAAAACACATAGACACAATGCATCAAGATATAGACAACCAAGATGGCGTGGTATCTAGTGCGATGGACTTTGACTCAAAAAAAAAAAATGAGTAACCTTGTTCACACCTGACATACGAAAACCTTGCTAGGATGTATTTCAAAATCTTCAAACATCTCATACCAAAACATAGAAAGGAATAACCTAACAATTTAATAGTCAACAAGATGTCCAAAACACCTTCCATACAACCTAACAAAGCAAATATTCACCAAGGTTATATTACAAGAACATCCAACAAGCACAACAAATGAAAGATAATGATCAATGCCCCATTCCTTTCTCTCTAAATCATTTTGATAAACATCATTGAGAGGTCATTGGAATGAGCATAATAAGATAAATCACAATAAAAGATCAATCAAATAAACAAGCTAATGTTCTTCATACCTCTAGCCAAGACTAAAACTAAGGTGATGCCTGATGTTGATGTCCATTGTAGGAAGGATGCATCCTAGGACATGATTATTAGATGATTTTAAGACTAACGGGATGATGGAGTGTTGATACAAAAAAGTTAACCAACTTGTTTACTTAATGATCTCGAATCAAGACTTTTACATTTAGGTTCACACTTTATAGCTTGCTACACTTGTGTCCATTTATATTGTCAAAGGGTGAAGATGATGAAAAATTTATTGTGGAGGGAAATTTATTGTGAGTGAAAGAGAAATGGGATGGATAGTTTTGGATTTTCTAGAATATTTCAATGTTTTTGGTGTTTTTAGCAATGTTTTGAGGCTATTTTTTAGAGTTTTTAGGTTGTTTTACAAATGTTTTGATTTTTGCATGTTTCAAATGTTTTTTTGTTTTATGAGATATTGACCAAGAACCTAACCTAAAAGACAATCCTAGGGGCCTTGAGGGCTAATCAAATATGAGCCTTTCCTACATTATACACATAGAGACCTCATAGTTCGACTGACATGAACTTGTAACCATTTATTGATGAGATATTGACACATGGTAGATTACTAGTATATTATGAAAAAATCCTAAGGATTGACCTAATTCCTTGAGGGCTAATCAAAGATTAGCCTTTCCTACATTCAAGCTCAGAGACAACGTAGTTTGGCATGGTTACTATGTTTTTGAATTTTTTTAATTTTTGACCTGTTTTTGGATTTTGATATGTTTTGGATGTTTTTGGATTTTATGATTTTATGATTTTTTTTTATTTGATGAGGTTATGAAAGAATTTCAATAATATATATAAATTTGATATGATGCAAGTATAGAAAAATTCCCCCAATGTGATGTGATAGACTGCCTCGATATAGGTAGGAAAAATTGACCTTAGAAATGTGCCAAGTAGTACTAAAAGGGGACATGATACACAAGATCCAACTATGATACAGATGTAGATGGGTGAAAAAATGACTATGATAGATGAAGGATGAATGTGATGCAAAAAAAATCCAAAGAATTGATGGTGGATGGAGAGAGCTTATTTACGTAAGGCACTTGATCACTATATTTTCACTAGGGTACTTGCCCAAAGTGCCACCGAAATGGTTTTTTCTAGAGGATGATTTTTCTCTTTACTGTTTTCAATTCTTTTTATAATTTTTTTGGATTTTTCACTTTTTTTGTATTTTTGGATTTATACCTTGCAAGCCTAGGCATAATTTTTTTTGAGATGAGAGCTATTGATGGGATTCTGCAAGGGTTCGCCTTCAAGTGTTGACAACTGATATGATCATGATTTTTAACTTGTTGTGATGCTGAAGGGTCCCAACCAATTGGGTTCAAACTTTCCCTTGCTCTCTAGATTAGGTACATTTTTTTTATTCTCCTTCAGCACAAGCTCTCCAACCTGGAAGGACTGACTTTTGATTTTCTTGTTATAGCTCCTCTTGAGATAATTCTGATAAACCTATAAGTGATTCAAAGCATCTAGGAAACGTTCATCTAGTATCTCCAACTCATTCAATCATGACACCCTATATTCTTCATCAGTGATAAGATTTTGCAAGGATATTCATAAGGATGGGAGCTCGACCTCAATAGGTATGATAGCCTCATATCCATATACTAGGGAGAAGGGTGTAGCACTTGTAGGCATGTGGAAACTGATTTGGTAGGCCCATAAGGTAGGGTTTAACTACAAATTCCGTCGCAACCAACTTCATTGATCATCTTTTTGAGGATTTTCAAGATGGTTTTGTTGGAAGCCTCAGCTTGGCCATTACCCTGGGGGTAATAAGGTGTGGAGAACCGATGTTGTATATTGAATCTTTGGCACAACTCATGGAAATATTGGTTCTTGAAAGGTGTCCCATTATCCAAGATAAGGGCTTGTGGAACACCGTAGTGACATATAAGGTAATTTAGGATGAACTTGGAGATTTTCTTCCCCGTGATATAGGTCATAGGAATGACCTCTACCCACTTCATAAAGTACTCCGTGGAGGTAATGATAAACTTGTGGCTGTTGGATGAGGTAGGTGTGATTTTCCTTATGAGGTCCCCACTATGAAAAATGCCAAGGTGTAATAATGGGTTGAATTTCTTGAGCCGGTGCATGGATAAGGTCCCCATGTTACTAACACTGCAAACATTTCTTGACATACTCATGAGCTTCTTTCTCCATGGTGGGCTAGTAGTATTCCATCCTCAATAGTTTCTTGGCCAAGGTTATACCACTCGAAAGTGATCCACCAATACCTTTGTGTACTTCAATTAAAGAAAAAAAAGCTTCCTCAAGGTTAAGGCATTGTAACAAGGTCCCCTCAATACTTCTATGGTACAAGGTTTCTCCGAGGATAACAAAATGGGATGACTTCTTGACAAAGGATTTATTTAGGTTTGAGGTGATGTCATCAGTGAGGATTCTTCTTTTAGGTATGTGAATATGTCATTATACTAGGGATCACCGGGACCAACGATTTCACCCACAAACTCAGATTATGGTACCTCAAAAGTTGGGACAAGAAATTGCTCTATGAGAAACTCATATTTATGGGTGTTCTTTGAGATATCTAGAAATGACCCAATTGTTTCCATAGCATCTTCGGCTCTATTATTCACTTGAGGTATCTACTTAAATGTTATATCAATGAAGAAATATTTGAGATCTTAGACTAGCTTCTTGTAAGGGGTAAGCTTTTCAACTTTGGTTTGGTACTTGTCATTAATCTAATCGATGATAAACTATAAATCCCTAAAGACTTTTAGTGCGAGGATCTACCATTGTACCACTATTCTGAGTCCTATGATAAGAGCCTCATATTTTACAATATTTTTGGTACATGGGAAGGACAACCGATATGATTTTGGAATGCAATCCCCTTGTGGTGTGATGAAAATAATACCTTCCTTGATCCATGTTGCATATAGGAACCATCAAAATAAATTTTCCAATGATTTGATATGTTTAGGAGGAAGATTGAATCATCTGGAAACTTTGATATTACTAGATTCTCTATGTATATGGGTGTCTCTGCTATTTGATATGTGATGAATTACCCTTTGATGAATTTTCTCTCCACATATTCTATGTCAAACTCTATCAGGATCATAACCCACTTAACCATCTGCCCTGTGAGAGTTGCTTTTTTCAATAGATATTCTAGTGGATCTATCTTAGAAATGATCTTTATATGATGGGTGAGCATGTAGTGCCTAAATTTTTGTGAGGAAAATACAACTGTGAGGAAAGCCCTCTCTATGAATGTTTAATTTAGCTCATGCCCCACTAAGGTTCTACTAAAATAATAGATAGCCCTCTCTTTTCCTATTTCATCATGCTATGTGAGGAGAGGCCCTAATGCGACTGATGTAGCTAAGATGTACAATTTTAGTGGTTTGTTTGGGATTAGTGGCATGAGGATGGGAAACACTAGTAGATACTCCTTGATTTGGTTGAATGCTCTATCACATTTCTCGTCCCACTTGTATGCTACCTCCTTGTGTAATAGATGCAAATAGTAAATAGTTTTTTCTACTAGCTGTGCTATGAATCTTTTGATTGATTGTAGCCTCCCTTGCAAGCCTCACAACTACTTTAATGTTCATGGTACCTCCATATCTATAATTTCCTTCACCTTGGTTGGATCAATATGAATTCCTCTCAATGTCACAATATATCCCAAGAGCTTTCCTAAGGTCATATCAAATACACACTTCTTTGGATTTAGCCATACCTTGTACTCTTCAAGTCTATCAAAGATTCGTCCCAATGTTGCTATGTGATCTTGTCATTTCCTTGATTTAGCTAATATGTCATCCACATAGTCTTCTACAGTCTTGAGTATCATGTCATGGAAGATCAAGGTCATAGCTCTCTTATAGGTGGCTCCGACATTCTTTAGCCCAAATGGCATCATGTTCCAACAATAAGTGCCCCATGGACATGTGAATGTTGTCTTATGTTGGTCCTCCTTTGCGATAATAAGTTGGTTATAGCCCAAAAATCCATCCATGAGTGATAAAATTTCATGTCCTACTATGAGATCCATGATCATGTCAATGTTTGGAAGAGGGAAATCATCCTTGGGACATGCCTTGTTCAAATCTTTAAAGTCGGTGTAGACTCTGATGCCCCCAATGGGATTAGAAACTAGTACAAGATTAGAAACCCATTTTGGATAATCAATGGCTTGGATAAATCCTGTGTCAAGGAGGTTTTGTAGTTCTAGTTTGGCTAGTAATGCAATCTATGGATGCATCTTTCTTAGCTTTTATCTTACCGGTTTTGCCTCAGGATTTACTGCAAGGTGATGGACAACCAATTCAAGATCAAGGCTAGGAATATCTGCATATGACCATGCAAAGTTTCTCTTTCTATATGTGAGGAATTTTCCTAGGTTCTTTTGTTCTATAGCTAGGAGTGATTCCACATAAAAGGTGATTTGAGGTGCCTCTACGGTTCCCATATTTACTGGGTTGCAATTCTCTGCTAGGATTGATGACTTCTCCTGATGTATAGCACTAAGGGGAAGATTTAATCCCTCATCCTTTGGAACCTCAAAGAGGTTTTCACCACCAGATATGTCCTTTTTTTTTTACTATTTTGTGATCAGAAAGTGCCACAATGTGGTTTTCACTTAAGGATCAAGATGCTACTCTCATATTTTCAATTTTGCATCTAAGAGATTCAATTGTTTCCCCATAGTATGCATGCGTATCTATCTTGATGTTGAATCCTACTTTATGATCTCCATATGGCATGTTGTCCCTTAGTCCCATAAATTCGAAGAGAGCTTCATCATTTTCAAAAGAATCCAATATTGGTGGTCCTCGTTGGTCCCAGTTTATGAGTTGGGGGTAGATGAGGTTTAGCTCAATGACTTGGTTACTCGACTCAAATGACGTGGTAGTTATCATGAAATCATGGGAATCCTCATCAAATAGGTCTGTTATATCAAAGGTATAGTTATCAAGGGGAATACTAGTTGATATTGGTAACTGGGGGGAAGCTTTGACTATTTTAATGGGCTATGCTTGATAAGAATGGTTACTTTGCTAGTGATACAACAAAGGCCAAGATTCTTTAAACATTTCTCAGGAACGAGGGGTTCTAGTAAGCCATTGTCATTCAGTCCTAGCTTTTCATTTTTGTTATAGCCCCATCCAAGCATTAGTTGTAGACCCTTTTTGTCATCCTCCATTGGAAGAATAAGCATGGGTATATCATCTTGATATGGAAAGATTGATATATATTTTTCATCCACAACTTCTTTGCTTAAGTCTCCCAACTTTTTGAAGGTGGTAGGTGTTTCCATGAATGTTTGGGATGTGCTATCAATGGGCTATAACTTCTTGTTATAGCCAATGGGTTGTGGATCTAGTAAGCCATTATCATTCTGTCCTATCTTTTCATTCTTGTTATAGCCCCATCCAAGCATCAGTCGTAGACCCTTGTTGTCATCCTCTATTGGAAGAATAAGTGTGGGTCTATCATCTTGATATAGCAAGCTTGATATATCTTTTCATCCACAACTTCTTTGCTTAAGTCTTCCCACTTTTTGAAGGAGGTAAGTGCTGCCATGACTTTTTGGGATGTGCTATCAATGGGTTGTGGTTTTCCATGAGATTTAGGAGATTGAGGTAACTCTCCTAACACAAATGCACCTTTCTACAAGCTATAGTACCCACAACCTTCTTCTCTGATTACTGCTTTGATGTCTAGGATATTCTGGATTAAGGGTATCTCTGTCTCAAATGTGGAGGCCAAGGTGGATGGATCAACAAAGGAAGATGTGAGCCCTTCATCGTTCTTAGGAACTTGGGGGATTTTTTCAGTATTCTTCCAAGTTCTTGTAGTAGTAGAATGTTTCAAGGTCAACATGGATCATTACTTCCTTATCTTGATTAGGGAACTTGACACATTGATGATAGGTAGATGCAATGGCTTGCATCCCATGGATCCATAAACACCCTAGGAGAATGTTATAGGGAAGCTCAAGATAAAGGACTTGGCATGTGGTTTCCATAATGGTTGGCCCCACTTGGATGGGAATTTTGATGGTGCCTTGTGAAACCCTCTCTTGATCATCATAGGCCTTGATAGTGATACCCTTTCCTTTGTCAATAACATCTTTGGAGAAGCATAAAATCTTGATTAGCTGCAAGGTACAAATATTAAGACCAACACCTCCATCCACCAAGACTCTTTTTACTTTGTTTTTGTGAACCAAGACCTCAAGATGTAGTGCGTGATTGTGGGATGGTTGCGTTGGGAGGTCATGTTCAAAAAATGTGAGAAGATATATGTCTGATCATAGCTTGGAATTGATTAGCATCAATGTCAGTGGTTACGGTGGATGCAGAAAAATCCTTCTCTAGAATATCTCTATGTGGAGGTGATATCCTTAGCAACTCCAAGATGGAGATTTGAGCGGGGGTTTTCTTTAGCTATTCCAAGATGTTATAGTCACTAGGGTTGGATTTTGAAATTGTAGGTGATGCCATATGTGGTGGTGATGTCCCTTGGATGGTGACCTTGACTCTACATGTGGTGACTCCACACTCTGTGTTAGGCCCTTTGATATTGATGAATGTTATGAACTCATCTAAAGATGCTACCACATGGTTGTAGATATGGTTTACATTTGTATAGTTTGTTCCTTTGCACTTATCCTTTCCCTTGTTATGATCAAGCATCAGATTCGTGTATATCTTTAAGTCTTGATTCCCTGTTTGTTGGTCAACAATTATATATCCTTGTTTTCAATGAGGTCTTGGATGAGGTTCTTCAATTTCATGCAACTGGCCGTCGTATGTCCCTTTATTTTTTGGTAATCACAAAGGTGCTTCTTGTTACACCATGGTGGTTTAACTTGAGGCTCTTGGTAATTCTCATAAATGGGGAGTGTGATGAGGTTTTCTTGTACTAGTTGTTGCATGACTAATTCAATAGGTTCCTCCAATGGTGTATATTTGTGTTTCTAAGGGTAATTATTCCTTGGGGGTGGTCCTCTTTCAGAAATTGTGTTGTTAACCATTTGATTATTTTTTTATTGTCGTGGTGGGTTTGGTTGTGGTGCATTTTGTTGATAGTTTGGTTGTTGGATGTTTGGTTTTGGGTATGTTGGTTGGTGTGTGTTTAGTTTTGGAGCACTAATAACCACTTTGGCATCAACAACACCATCATTGATAAAATTATTATTTTTAGCCCAAGTGTGGGGCTTGTCATTATAGCTAGTGGATGGTCGATTGTCCTTGTACGTTGGTGCATGCCCTTGTGCTATGAGGGCTCACTCAATGTTGAGATCCTTGGGGATAAGTTGATCATATGTCGTGACACATTGCATTTTCAATTGGAAGGACAACTCTCCCTCAAGATTAGAAATGATGGTCCCTATTTCTTGCTCTTTAGGCATAGACCATTTGATTTTGCTAGCTTTGGACCTCCATCACTATAAGAAGGTTGCAAATGATTCTCCTCTAGATTGTTTTAGGTCAAATAAATCTTGCAAGATTACATTTATATCTAGATTGAATGAAAAGTGATCTATGAATAGATCTATGATGTCTTGGAATATTTGGATTCCAGGAGGTAAACGAGAGAGCCAGTCGATTGCGGGGCCAACTAAGCTTCATGGAAAGATCCACATTAGATAATAGTCGAGACATAGGCCACTTCCATTCAATGCACATGGAACTCTCTAATGTGGTCCTCAAGATTTCCTTTTCCTCTGTATTTATCAAATTTTGGTATCTCAAATCTTGATGCGAATGGAACCATGGTAATGCTCCTAGCAAAGAGATAGGGGCACAAATCTCATTGGGTGCATGATATTTTCATCTTTCTTGCTTGAATGTCTTGTATTTGTTGTGAGAGAAATTTGACTTGTGAGGAACACTAGTAGAATTTAGAAAATAAATGACTAGGTGATTAAATTTTTTTGTCACAACAACTAAAAATGACTAAATTCTACTAATTTTTTGCAACTCAGCTATAAATGAGTAAATAAATGACTAATTTGATCGTTGACTAAAAAAACATCTAGTCACAAAAATAAAAATGACTAAATAGTTAGTCACCAAATACAAATTAAACAAAAAATTTAAAAACATTTCTGCCAATTATTGGTGCGATTCATTATTCATGTTTATTCATGTTCATTGCAGAACTCAATTCATTTGTTTGTTGGATTTGGTTAACCTAGCATTGAGGCGCCTTGTTTTGAGTTACAACAACTGGGTGCGCGAACTACACTAAGCATTTTGAGTTACATCACTTGCATGGGCAATAAAGATTGTTTGGAGAGGACCTGGAGAATTCTGAAAAGGTAGGAAATGAATTTTGTGTTTGTTGCAAAGTATTTGAAGTTTGCAATGAATTTGGATTTGGGGACGCTCTCTGCAGCGAATTCAAAGGTAATTCAAAACCCTCATTACATTAAACACAAAATATATAGTTTTCTGATTGGGAACTTATAGTAGTTACAATCTATTGCTCTTAATAATGTTCTTTTACAATCTTTGCCACTGTTCTACTTCATAATGTGTTTGAGCTAACTATAATAAAATTTGGGTGTTAGTGCCAAAATAGAATTTCCTCAAACAATTTTGATACATTTTCACTGCAAGCACAAACTGTCCTTGTGCAATGTAAACATGTGCTAGATTTACCCACACATTAGGAATCTGAACAAAGATGTTTCCTACAACAACTTCTTGTACTTGTGTAAAAATTTCCTTTGCAATATCAAATTGACCCCTTTCAACTAGCACAATGGATACCCCATTTGTAGCATAAACATTCATTGGTCTCTATGCCAACACTTTACAATGGCTGCCTCATTTGCAACATAAACATTTTCACTGCAAGCACAATTTGTTCTTGTTGAAATTAAACATGTGCTAGATTTACCCATACATCAAGCATATGCACAAAGATGCTTCTTGTAGTAGCTTCTTGTACCTGTGTAAAAATTTCCTTTGCAATATCAAATTGACCCCTTATAGTAAGCACAATGGCTACCCATTTACATCATAAACATTTCCTAGTCTTTGTGCCAACACTTAAGTGGCCCCTTTTATGACATTAAGATCCTCTTGAGTTATTATTAAACTCCTATTTTCCAAGAGAAAAATCCCCAAGGCCCATGGGAAATGAACAATCAACATTTGGGTTTCAACTTGGTTTCATTTCAAAAAGGGGACATTACATTGTACAAGATTTGTTTAACGAAAAAATAATTTAATCCACCTATTTGGGACTGTAAAATAAAAATAGATGAATTAATCTATTTTCAATTATAGATTAATTTAATC
>VDFB02392468.1:0-50759 GCA_007258455.2 Sequoia sempervirens
AGAGATGTATGATCCTAAGAAATATACTAAAGAACAATTATTTGGCACCTTACAAGCATTTGAGATGAGAAATTTTAGGAAAGAAGATAAGAAAGAAGAAAAGATAGAAACAACATTTAAGGAAATGAAGATTGAAGATGATCTGCATAGTGATGGTTCTAATGAGTTGAAATCTAATTTCACTAAAAAGTATAAAGGTATGTTTCCCTTTAAATGTTTCAATTGTGGTAATATTGGTCATTATGCTTCAAGATGTTTGAATAGAGATGTACACAAGAAGAACAAGGATTATAGAGATAAGGATAGAAAGGATAAGAAATACAAGAAGTTGTATTATGTTAAAGAAGAAGTTGAAATCTCTGATGATGAATCTTATTATAGGGGTTATGATAGTGAATGTTTATTTCTAGCCTTGGAGAATAAATCTGTATCTGCTAACCCTAGAAAATGTGCAAGGAAGAATGCTCCAGAGAACAAAATGAATAAGATGAAAGGTACTTTGGTCACCCCCTTTCATGCAAGGTAGGAAGAAGACTACTAGGTGATTGATAGTGGTTTCTCTAATCACATGACCAGAGATAAGAGTAAGTTCACTAAACTTGAAAAGTATTGATGGTGGTTTAGTCATGTTTGGTGATGATTTAGGAGCTAATATTTGTGGGAAAGGTACAATTAGTTTTGATGGAGTGCATAGAATTGATGATGTATAATATGTATAGGGTTTGAGGCATAGCCTTTTGAGTGTTGGATAGCTATGTAGCAATGGTTTTAAACTTGTGTTTCAGAATAATACCTGTGAAATCAAAAAAGGATCTAAAAATGGAGATATGGTTGCTACTGGAAGGAGAACTCATTTAAACATCTATCAGCTTAAGAGAGTTGATGGTCAATGCCTTGTATCTCAAGTCAGTGAAAGTTGGTTATGGCATTGAAGAATGGGACATGTAAACTTTGATAATCTGGTTAGAATTAGTTCAAGAGATGTTGTCTGAGGTCTGCCTAGAATCACAAAGCCCGATAATACTATGTACAGAAGTTGTCAATTGGGGAAACAAACAAGATGTAGCTTTAAGGGAAAAGAGCAATCTACTACCGAAATCCTAGAATTAATTCATACTAACCTCTGTGGTCCAACTAGAACAAGAATCCTAAATGGTGACACGTATTTTATGTTCCTTATTGATGATTATTCTCAAATGACATGGGTTGTTTTTCTTAGAGAGAAGACTTAGGCTTTGGATTGATTTAAAGTGTTCAAAGTAGGAGTGAAAAATGAGGTGAATTTGAAAATAAAATGTTTGAGATCTGATAGAGGTGGAGAATTCACTTCTAGTGAGTTTAATATATTTTGTGAACATGGCATAAAGAGATATTTTTTTGCTCCGAGAACCCCTCAGCATAATGGGGTAGTTGAAAGGAAAAACTAGACAGTATAGGAAGCTGCAAGAACCATGATGAAAGAATCAAATGTATCAGATGTGTATTGGAGAGAGGGAATACATACTAATGCTTATTTTCTTAATAGAGTTCACATTAGAGGCAACAACACAATGAATCCTTTTGAGTTATGGACTGGTAAGATTCCTACTATGAAATACTTTAAGGTATTTGGAAGCAGATGTTACATTAAAAGAGATGATGAAAATCTATGGAAGTTTGATGCTAGATGTGATGAATGAATTTTTATTGGGTACTCTACTACCAACAAATCATATAGATGCTTCAATAAAATATTGAGGAAGATTGTTGAGAGTGCTAATGTGAAAGTTGATGAAGACATGTACGGACCTATTGAGATAAGTGAAGTTGAACCTGATGATCCTATCTTTGGAAAACTACCTAAAGAGAACAAAGAGAAGGAAGAAGGAGAGAAAGAAGAAAATATTGAAGAAGAAGAAGGAGAGAATGAACCAGAACCTATTGTTAAGACTCCTAAGTATATACAAAAGAATCATCCAGAGCAATAGATAATTGGGGATAAAAGTGAAGGTATGAAGACAAGAATTAAAGTAACAGCTGAGGTAATTTTTTGTTTACTCTCTAAAATTGAACCTAAGTCTATGAGTGAGGCATGTGAAGATGAGAGTTGGATAAAAGCTATGAAAGAAGAGTTGCAGCAAATAGAAAAGAATCAAACAGGGGAATTAGTTCCTAGACCTGTGAATAAGAATGTAATTGGTTCAAAATGGGTGTTCTGGAACAAGCTGAATGAAAATGGTGATGCCATAATAAATAAGGAAAAACTCGTATGAAAGCGATAATCACAATTGAAGGCATAGACTTTGCAGAAACATTTTCCCCTATGGCTAGAATGGAAGCTATTAGAATGTTCTTGAAATTTTTCTCCCACAAGGATTTCAAAGTATATCAAATGGATGTCAAGTTAGCATTTATGAATGGTGAATTGGAGGAAGAAGTATACATGGAACAACCTAAAGGATTTTAGTTATCTGACAAACTAAACATGGTTTGTAAGTTGAAGAAGGAATTGTATGGACTAAAGCAAGATCCTAGAGCTTGGTATGCAAGATTGGATAGATACCTAATAAAGCACAGATTCAGCAAGGGCTTTGTTGATAGCAATATCTACTTCAAAGTACAAGGTAACAAGATGTTGATAGTAGTTGTATATGTTGATGATATCATCTTTGGTGGAAATGAAGGCATGTGTAAGAAATTTGTTGAAGAAATGCAAAAAGAATTTGAAATTTCCATGATTGGTGAGTTGAATTTCTTTCTTGGTCTTCAAGTAAATCAATCTGATAAGGGGATATTCATTTCACAATCTAAGTATGTGAAAGAGTTGTTCAACAAGTTAGTACTCCTATGGTAATCAGATGTAAGTTGAGTAAAGATGATGAATTTGCTAAAATTGATCAGAGCAAACACAGATCTATGATTGGTGGACTGCTATATCTTACTGCTACCAGACTAGATATTATGCATGCAGTATGTTTAGTTTCCAAATATCAAGTAGATCCTAAAGAGGAACATGTTACAGTTGTAAAAAAGATATTTATATATCTTAAAGGTATGGATTATGGCTTATGGTATCCCAAGAGTGTTGATTTCACCTTGAGTGCTTATACAAATGTAGATTGGGTTGGTTATGTGGATGACCAGAAGAGTACCAATGGAGGTGCTTTCTTTCTTGGTGATAGATTGGTTTCTGGGTTGAGTAAGAAACAAGACTCAATTTCATTCTCCACTGCAAAGGCAAAACATATTGTTGTAGCATCCTGTTGTACACAGGTTTTGTGGATGAAGCAAAATCTGAAAGACATTGGATTAATATGTGATGAGCCTATTCCTATTTTCTGTGACAAAACAAGTTCTATAAACATTTCAAAGAATCTGGTTATGCATTTAATAACAAAAAACATATCTATCAAATATCATTTCTTGAGAGAAAAGGTGTTGGAGAATGAAGTCAGATTGAAGTATGTGACAACAAAAAAACAAATTTCAGATATATTTACTAAGGCTCTTCTATAGGATACTTTTGATCATCTTACAAAAAGGTTGGGTCTCATTGGCCCTTTGAACTAGGTGCACATGAAGGTGCATCAGTCCAGTGAATTCACAAATTTTTCATTTATCTAGATTGATGAATGGATCTACTCCGCAAGGGGAGTAGAAAAAGTTTTCTTTGTCACAGTATGAGTTGAATGGGTGCACTCCTAAGGGGGAGTGATCATATTTTTTTTATCTTTTCCATTGATGTCAAAGGGGGAGAGAAAGTCATGTGAAAAAAAGTGCAGAGGAAGAGAAGGTGTTCTCCTAGAGTATTGTGCAGGATGTTGTCTTTGATGGTTTTTCACATCATGTGTTGCCATCAATGTCAAAGGGGGAGATTTTTGCAAGTATGCGAAAGTTTGGTGGTGTTTTCAATAATGTTGTCATTGATGTCAACATAGTCCAATATGTTACAGATTATACATATATAGTTGAAATGTTGTGAGTATATGGAGCTATCCTTATGTTGTTGCAGATATGCTGAAATGATGAGTTTCTAAGTGCTTTTGAGAAAATTAATAAAGAAGAGAATTCATAGTTTTGAATGTGTTCAAAATGTGCTCTCATATTTTCTTTGCATTTCTCTTGTGTTGATACTATGCTTGTGCGGATCTAAAGGTTTGTTAATGGTGATCTAGTGATGATATCTCATGAGTTGAAGCTTCTATTTCTATAGGATGTGAAAGTTGCATTCACAGGTGCATGGACTGTTCTGGCAAAGTTGGTCTTCTATAGATTGGGAGAAATGTTTCTGCTCTGAATTCCTTTGATGTTCTATTTCATATGTTGCGGATCTAGAATATGTCTTATATTTGTGTTCTCTTCATTTGTGTTTTCATTAGGTTTGGTTAACCTGGTGTTTATGCTTCATTTGAAGAATTAAATTTAATTAAGGAAGCATGTGAATGATCTAAGACATTATTTTTAGTCTTGGTTAAGTATGTTTTATTGGTCCACTCTCATTCTTTCCCACCGTGGGAATGTTGAGTTTCCGACCTAATTTGAATTTATGAAATGAAGTTTATGTGGCCGAACTTGGAGAAAGCTTCTAAGTTTGAAGATGGTATAAATGAAACTAGGATTGTGAATATTTGTAGGTAGATGAAAAGTGATGAAGTATACCACAAATCAAAAGTAGAAGTGTGTGTGAAAGTGAGTTGAGGAAATAGTACTTCATTATGTTAGATTCCTAAAGCCAGTGAGGTGAAGGTTTTTGCAATCTTCTGATAAAAGCTATGGATGTTCTTTTACTGTTGTGGTGGATCTTTTTTTCTCTTTTGTATCTATAGGTAATGAGCCTCCCTATTGGACAATGAGTCCTTTATATAGGTAGTGAGCCTTTGTATTTGGATAGTGATTCCTCTTTTGGGTAGTGAGCCCTTGGCAGTGAGGTTATGTATTCAGTTTTATAATATCTTATATTGTGAGCTAATCCTCACCGTGGTTTTTCATTCATTGGGTTTTCCATGTACAAATCTAGTGTTCATTGTGTTTATTTTACTTTATGTTATCTACATTTTATGTTCATACTTAATAACATAATAGTGTGGTTGTGGGATTGATAAGTGTTGAATTTTTAAATTTGAATTTGTGTGACAACTAATTCACCCCCCTCTTAGCTATCTTGTGCCTTTTTAACAATAACATATTGAATGGTAGCTAAAATTAATGTTTTTCTATCCTCTTTTCCCACTTGATCATAATATTTTGTTGTAGGATTCAGCATCTCTTCAAAATGTAACAAAGAATTGAGTACAACCTCTAATTTGAAACGGGGGCCAGGTCTTACTAGAATGTCCTTTTGTTCTTCCTAGTTTGGGGAGGCTTCTTCAGACACCTTGGATTTCTTCGAATTGGGTTTGATGTGCACATGAACACCAAATTCTTGTTCTTCATCTTCGTCACAAGATGACATAATATGCAATATTTTAGAACCAATACCAGCTTCTTAAGAAGCACCTTCACTAGAGGAGAAGCTTCCTCTTCTTTTCCTTACCAATTTTGCTTTAAGGTTGTCCTCCTATTCTTCTTGATGATCAGTGACACTAATATTTTTCCTCCTTGTAGCTTTTTCTTTCTTTCCTTTCTTCCCAGACACCACCGAAGGAGTTTCTTTCCTTTTCCCAGATCTTGTAGTAGGTTCGAAAGGGGCCAGGCATTTTCCTTTATCAATAATACTAGGTTTTATTTTTTCTACATGGGTTGTGGAGGGTTTAGAAGGAGCAGTCCTACCGGATCTCCTTAGATCTAATGATTTTCCCTCCATCTGTTCTCTCTTAGCCCTTCTTAGTGCAATCTCCTCATCAATGTAACCAACTTCTCTAAGCTTCTTTTCCACATTCTCTCTTATTATTGACTTCTTGTGTTCCAAGTGAACCTCCATAGATTTTTCAGCATAAGTGCCAATTCTAGGCTCATTGGCATCTTTCAAAATTTTTAGCAGCATCTGTACATAGCCTTCGACTTCATCTTTTGTAATTTCATAACCCAATGCTTGAATCCATATAGTCTAGGTTTCAACAGCTTCAATCATACATTCATTAGAAGAAACATGAAATATGATATCATCTCTACATTTCTCAACAACTTTCCTCAGAATCCTTTCTCTCATTCATGTTGCTCTTGAATACAACAAAGAAATTTGTTAGAGCATTATCTATGTTCTTCAAATCACCCATAATATGTAAGTGATCAAATATTTGATGTGCCACCAGTCTGGATGTATCCCAAAACATCATATCATTCCTTCCAGGAAGTCTCTTCAAAAAATAGAATAATAGACACATAATCAAAGAACCAAATTTAAATGCATACTTCCTTTCCTTGGTCATCCTTAAATTCTCAAGCAACTGTTGTCAAAGAAGTTCACGCAAGTCGTATTCTGCAGCATTAACTACCATATTGAAACTAGTATAAATAGTTGTGGAAAAAAATAGTTCTCTCTATTGGTGAAGTAAATTTTATGACAAATCATTATAGCAGCATACTTCACAATAGGATTAGTGATAGACTTTGTTGTAAAATATCTCTTGTCATATTCGACACTAGTGAGTTCCATTACCACTTCATTCTTCACATCCTTCAATACAGGTAATGGTTCGGTATCACAGAGTCTAGTAGCACCCTTAATTGCTTCCTTAGTTATCAAATGTGGTCTATCAATCCACAAGAATTTATCATGTATTCTATTGAGAACTAGTTTTACATATTTATCATCAATCATCAAACTGAAATTAGGAAATTAGTTCCATCTATCTAATTTCTTTACAAAAATATTCGAGTATTCATGTTTCACCAATAAATTATTTCTAGTGAGCTCATTCTATGAAATATCTATCAACTTATTGTGATTGAATTTGTTAGTCTTTACTCAAATGAACATTCTTGTGTCCTCGGTTGGCATAATCCCATGAGGAATTGATGAGAGGGCTCTCATAGGGTCATCTTTGAAAACCTTCATAGAATATTTCCTACATGATGGTCTAGGTATTTCCAACACTTTAAGAACTACAGGGGTTGACATTCTTCATAATTTCAAGCTTAAACAATTCAAAAAGATGATTCACACAGACCACAACTTGCACAGAAGAGTAGAATACCTTTTTCTTGATGAAGAACCAGAACTATGGTTTGCACAACTCGAGCTCCAAATCACCTCAAGAATGATCCAAAATGATCTTTAATTTATTTAAACACACAAGTGATTAAAATGGCTTACACATTAACTTTATAAAACAACGATCTGCCCTAATTCGCATTAAATGCAAAAAATTTGAAAATGCTACTAAAAAATCTTCTTCTCTGCACAAAAAAACCCTAATTTTCTTTGTAAATGATCATGCATCCATTTTTTCTTTCAGTTTCACTCACATAACCTTTGACTGTCCATTCCTTGCAACATATCCTCGTGCCAAAGACTGACACACCAAATATCAAGGGGGTTCAAACAATTTTCTATTAAAGCTCCCCCTAAGACCTTGCTAGGTCTAATTCCCGGAGGAATTTTCTGCACCAGATGACAACATAAATGCATCTGTCATTTTAGGCTCTTCTTTCTTCCTCCAAATCTTATTCATTTCTTGCTTAACCTCATTCTTGTCAATTTTCTTCACTAGTTCATTCTTTTCTACTGGATCAAACTGCTTTCCCTTTTTACTTCTACAAACTCTTGAGATATGTCCTGGTTTGTTGCAATTGAAGCAGACTAAATTTTTCTTATTAGTTTTTCCTCCATTACCCCTTGACATGCACTAATTATCTTTGTATCCAAACTTGTTACATGTATACTAGTAGCCATTAAAAGATTGATTCATTCTTCCTCCATTATACCAATTCATCATTTGAGTTCTGCATTCACTACCTCTATGTCCAACTCTCTTGCATGAAAAAAATTGATGAGAGAAGGAACCAGGAAACTAATTCATCCTACTCATACACTCTATTTCCCTATGACCAAATTTATTACATGAAAAAAATACACCATTGAAGGATGGGTACCTTTGAGCATTTGGTTTTTTGATAGGCGGTCTTCTAGCAAAGTTCCTTGGATTTATTTTATGCCTCTGTTTATCTTGAGTTTTCTGATTATCCTTAGAGTTTTCACATCCTTCCATTCCCAAGCCACCTTTGTCTTTACTTTGTTTCTTCCCTGAAATCAACTCATCAAGCTTGTCTAAGCTAGATTTGAAATTATTTTCATAGAGTTTCACTTTCTCCAAATCTACTTTCAAATTCAACACTTCTTGTTCCAGCTTAGTGCATTCATCAGATTTTCTTTGCACCATTTTATTCAGACATTCTTCAATTATTTTCTTTTCCTCCACTTGCACCTTCAAACAAGTAACCTCTTCATTAGCTTGCTTCAACTACTCACTTATTTCCCTATGTCTTTCTTTGAACTTCTTCAATTTCTCTTTTCATTTCTGGACACATTTATTTGCTTGATCAAGATTTTCTTTCAAATCTCTATTTTCACTTTCAACTTTGTCAAGATCCTCAAGTGTAGCCCAAAGCTCTTATTTATCATTCATTTGTTCCATCTTCAGGATCTTCCTCAAGTTGTTAGGCTTCTCTAGAGGAACCAAGCTCTGATACCAATTGTTGAATATCCAAGATACTGAGAGGGGGGGTGAATCAGTATCTACTTAAACTTATTGAACAAATACCAACCAATTACTCCAATGCATATAACAGTACAGATAGGAAACATAATTAACACAACATGAAATCATTCAACACATGAACACCAATATTTTTACGTGGAAAACCCAAAATGGGAAAAACCATAGTGAGTGTTATCTCACAATATAGTATAACCAGTTATAAAATATTACAAAAGGGTGGCTCACTGCCAGGACTCACTATCCAAAAGGAGAGGATCACTACCTATAGAATTACAATGAGAAAATCGCTTACAGCTAGAAAATGAATTGATAATGTACACCTAACAAGTGTTGATTCAGTTCCTTTGAATCTTAGTAAACTGACGTAACACACTTCATCATTTTTTGCACTTCTTCACATTTGCATCAACATCAACATCATCATCTACAATCTCAACACTATCCAATATATATAGCTGATATATTTGCAAGAATCAATTAGGTTGGCCTAATTAGATGCAACCCTTATTCACCAAAACTACCAACTATCAGCTTCTAGTATTCATGAAATCTTTCTAAAGACAATTCAAATGCTCAACACACTACATCATGTCAGCATGGACCTAAGATAGGTCACACATATATTGGAAACAAAAAATTAATTTACTATAACATTGTCTATCTATTAGGTCAGTCTAAAATAGAACTAATAGAAAAATGCAACAAAATAATAATGACAACTCACCATACGAGCACCTAAATATGTGAGATTATGAATATACATGCATCCAGCATCCATAAACCATTTCCCAAAACTGTAAGCAATAGTATTCAATAGCAAAGGATTTTAGACCAAAATACTGGAGGATAATAACTGCATACTGATTCAGATACTGTTCCAAAATACCAGATCAAACTAAGACTTAATCTTGTAGTTGCAACTCATATATAATGGTGACATCAATGAAAACACAAAACAATAAAATGTGTTGATCTTCTTCATTCTTCCAACAAGGGTAGCGATGCTAAGATAGTGACACACAACATAGTTCTTGAAGAAAATGCTAAACCAATAAGATAGAAGATATGAAATATGAATCCTAAGATAGTTTTATTGGTTAATGATGAGATTGAGAAACTTCTTGAATTTGGTTTTATACGACCTATTGATTATTCTCCTTCAATTTCAAACATTTTTGTAGTCATAAAACTTGATGAACATATTAGGATGTGTATGAACTTTCATGATTTGAATAAAGCATCTTTAAAAGATGATTTTCCCCTTCCTAATATTGACATGATAGTAGATTCGACTGCAAGACATGCTTTGTTGTCGTTCATGGACATATTTTCTAGATATAATCAAATCTTTATCAATCCTCAAGATCAATACAAGACAACATTTACTACAACTTGTGGAACATTTTGTTGGGTGGTTATGCCTTTTGGATTAAAGAACACAGTTGCAACATAACAAAGAGCTATGAAATTGATATTTCATTATTACATACACAATATTTTGGAAGATTATGTTGATGATATTCTAGCAAAATCTTTAAATCAAAAAGATAATGTTAACATCCTTCAAAAAATATTTGAGAGAATGCAAAACTATAACATGACATTGAATCCGAAAAAGTGTGTATTTGGCGTGGATAGTGGAAATTTTTTAGGTTTTATAGTATACCATAGAGGCATTGAGGTGGACACAAAGAAAATTGATGCTATCATTAACATGCCACCTCCTAAAGATATTTCTCAATTGTGTACTTTACAAGGAAGAATTCAAGCCATCCACCATTTTGTAGCATCCTTATCAAATCGAACATTACCCTTTACTCAACTCCTTAAGAAAGAGGTTAAGTTTCAGTGGAAAGAGGATTATAAACAAGCCTTTGAGAGTTTGAAAGACTATCTTGCTACTCCACCTATTTTGTAACCTGCTATGCAAGACAAACTGTTTATCCTTTATATAGTAACATCAGCCCAGGCTCTTGCAACATTGTTGGCTCAACAAGATGACAATGGTAGAGAACATCCTATTTATTACATTAGACAAAACTTGATTGATTACAAGACATGATATACAATGATATAAAAACAATGTTTGGCTCTTGTATTTTATACTAGTAAATTGAGACACTACTTACTAAATGCAAAAATTCATGTGATGACAAAATTCGATCCTTTAAAACAACTTTTTTCTAAAATAGATTTATCGAGATGCTTAGCTAAGTGGGTAATGTTGTTAACTTAGTTTGACCTTAAATTTGTCTCTCAAAAGGAAATCAAAGGACAAGCCTTGACTAACCAATTAGCTAATGCTCCCTCTCCCTTAGTGTTACCTAATATGGACTCATTCCTTGATGAGAATGTGTTGACTATTCAAAAAGAAAAAGAAACATGGGAATTGTATTTTGATAGTTCTAAGTGTCGAACTAGCTCTAGAGCAGGGGTTATATTAATTCCTCCTTCAGGAAATCCTGTCCCCTTATCTTTTTTATTTAAGCTTCCTATGTACAAATAACACTACAGAGTATGAAGCTTTAATAGTTGGTATACGTGCAATGTTAGCATTAGAAGTCAAACAGATTTTTATATTTGGTGGTTCCCTATTAGTCATTCAACAAATAAATGATTCATATCAAGCAAAGCATGATAAAATAATTTGATACAAAAACCTCATGATGACATTATTAGATAAATTTGAATCATATACTTGATAGACAATATACCGTGAAAATATAATTGACACACAGATGCAATGGAAAGCACTGCTTCCCTTGTGTCTCCTAAAGATCCTTTTGTTGATTTCACATTTACAATCGAAATGATTCCTAAACCATCAATAGATGATAAAAGCAAAGAAGTGCTATTAATCGATATTGAAAACTCTAATGAATGGTACACAACAATATTCAACTATTTAAAAGATGGTACTTTTCTCGAGCATACAACTAAGAACACTCGAGCTCGTCTTCAAAAAACTCACATATAAATATATAATCCTTGCAGACTTGTTATACAAAAGATCATTTAATGGTCTTTTACTTTGATACAAAAATTTGAACACAATCGAATTTAGAAGCAATACTGATTTAATCTAAAATATGTATAACACTTGATGAAGCTCATGCAGGTGCTTGTGGAGGACATTTTAGAGGAAGATTGTTAATTCAAAAATTAGTTCATATAGGATACTATTGGAGACATATGGAACAAGATTGTTTTTCTTACATTAAGAAATGTCATAAATGTCAAGAACACAATAATTTGATTCATACTCCTGCTTCTGAGCTTCATGCCCAAGTTCCTATTTTTCCTTTCTCAATTTGGGGTTTAGATCTTATTGGAAAAATATCACCACCTTCTTCCACTAGAAATACATTTATCATTACTGCAACCAATTATCTTACAAAATGGGTAGAAACTATTCTTCTTTGTTCCACAACAACTAATGCAATTGGTCATTTAATATTGGAACACATTATTGCTAACTTTGGTCTCTTTTCTACATTGATTTCAGATAATGGAACTCCATTTAAGAACAATGATGTGAAGAAGTTCTTGGAAACCTTTCATATTCAACATCATTTTTTGATGCCATATTACCCTCAATCAAGTGGACAAGAGGAATCAAATAACAAGACTTTTAAGCAAATTCTATGAAAAATAGTAAGTGAACATAACAAAGATTGGCATACTCAACTAACTTATGCATTGTGGGCCTATTGTACAAGTATTGGAACATCAATCAAAAACACTCCCTATAACCTTGTTTATGGTGTTGAAGCAATAATTCCCTTAAATTTAGAGATTCCTTCATTGTGAATTCTCTTAGAGGGTTTATCGACAATAATACTTATAAAGAGCAACAAATGCATCAACTTGAAATGCTCAATGATTAGTGTATCAACACTCTTGAGTGTATCCAAGCTTATTCTAAAAGAATGCAATGTAGTTATAACAATAATGTCATCCCTCATGCATTTAATAAGGGTGACTTGGTGTTATACAAAAATTAGCATAATGTCAATGCTCTTTTGAACAAAAAGGAAAATTCAACCCTAATTGGTTAGGACCTTGTGTAATCAAATAAAACTATGGGTTCAGAGCCTACACATTAACAGAAATGGATGGTACACCTCTAAAATATTCTATCACTATTGTTCATTTATGTTGGTACTACACATAACATCCCCTCTTTTGAATAGTGTGTTAAAGCAGTGTTGTTAGATTAGGTAGATGGTGTTCTATTTTCTCTCACATTTCTTCATTTTTGGACAAATGATATTAGTGTGTCTTAGAATCTAAAGTGATTCTTCAATTAGTTTGAATTATTGATGTAGTTTCCATACTATTCAAAAGAAAATCTTGTGTTATGTTAATTTAGACCCTTAAATATGCATTTAGTGTTATTAGATCATAGGTACAATTAAGTTAACATAGCATACTTAATCACAATGTAGTATCTAATATAAACTGAAAAATGTTTTAATTAGATTACATAGACATTAAATCATGGAGAAGTTTATTAGAAATTTTTACAAAGGATATTTAATAAATCATATTGACATTTAATTCAACATAATATCACAAAAACATAAACATCAATTTTCATATATCATATATATCATCAAAATTTTAGGTACATATATCAAGGAATACAATGCTAATAGGTTTTATGACTACTAGACCCCTCGAGGGTTGGTGATGCTCCTAGTTGTCACAATATAGTACAATTTGATTGTGACTTGCTCGTGGATTCCCATAGGCCCTCTGCTAGTCCAACTACTCTCACCTCCCATATGAGTTCCTCAACGTTTTCTCGATCTATCCGCTCTCTATCTGCTTGCACCCTAGCAAGCTCCTCCTATACCCTTGAGATCTCTACTCATAGGGAATCCTCTATCCTACTATCAGTAGGACCCTAAAATTCTTAGAGTGCTAAAAGCTCTACTAGAAGTTGGTCAACACAACTAGTGGCACTCTTGTACACTGTGTCTAATCTCGCTACTGACTCAAAGAGGTTTGCATGTTTCCTTGTAGAAGGTGGGGACATGTACTCTAGGAGTGTATCATCCTCTATGCACAGTGGAGGCACTATCTCAGTGACCTCACTCGCTGGTAGAGCTCACACCACTCTCATGTGGATCCTACAAGATAGAAATCATAATAGGTATCAATACACATCATCATATATAAAGCATATACATAAAAATAAAAGAGTAATGAAAGAACATAAATATAAAATCATCACCTGGATCTCCAATTTGCTTGTCAAGATATAACCTTACAACAATGGTCCCCCTCTATGTGGTAAGTGTGGATGGCCTACTACCATTGGCCTCTCCATGCTCGTGGGTGTAGATCTTTGATGTGGCTGTTGCATGTGCTCTGGTGAATCTGATAGGAGTATCTCTCCTCTTGGGGTCAATCAATGTCCTCACTCATAAACTAAGACTCCTCATCCCCATCATCATCCGAACCCAAAAATATTTCAGGCACAATGTTGTCATCATCTGTATCTCCATCAACCTTCTCATCATCCCTATCCTCTCTACAACTCGGAAGAGGTTCGACGTGCCCTATAGGGTAGTGCATGGGAAAGATATCAAATTTTCATGCTCCAACTTACCACTGGGGCATGTTGTGGTCCTTTTCCTCTAGAACACTAATGTATACATCCTTAATTGTAAGACAACAAGTGTCCCTAGGCCTAGGAGCACTCCATGTTGATCGTAGGTATATGGGTTAATCTCATGGTGGTACCTAAATATGTCTGAACTGGCACATGACACGATCATAGTAGAATGGTCTCACTATGTAATCGTGCCTCCCAAAAAGAAATTGGTCTTGCTACTGCCTGACTAGCTCATGTCTATCATATTTCCATTATGGAATACTAAGATATAGTCTCCAATCATCCTCATCTAATCAATCAAATCTAATCTGCTAGTGCAGCAAATATCCCTCCTACCATGCTCACCTCAGTGCATAACTATAGGCCCATGGGTAATCCATAGTTGCCACAATAATAAATCCAATGGGTCTAGTACATGTGATGTGCTTGAAGTGTCATACCTCTAAGAGCGTATAATGTACTATGTTGTCCAGCTTCTAGTATACAAACCATCCCAAATCATAGTATATATGAGCCAACATATTGTGACCGCCAAGCATAAACAATCCTATACACCTCCATGTTATGAATGATGTGAACAAGTTTACCATCTAAGTGGGTGCGTCGTCCATCTAGTAATAATGCAAGTGTTGTAGTAATGATCATGATCCACTGAAGTAGTGGTTTCTGCACATGTCATAGCCATCTAAGCTCAATGCGAGGATTGATAGAGGACCGTCAAATGGGCCACTAGAAATAGTATAAAATATCATCTCGCATCTTTCTATATGACCGCTCATTTGTCGAGTGTACAACCTCACCTCAAATAGGTAACTACAAGATGCGGTGGATGTCCTCGAGAGTGATGGTCATCTTTCCCATAAGAAGGTGAAAGGTGCATGTATTTGCGTCCCACCTCTCTACTAAGGCCATCAATGTAGCATCATAATACCTCATAGGTGGCATGAGGTATACCCAAAATAATCTTGTGTCTTGTAGAATGTTGACCTCCTTCTTTGAAATCCAAGTGATGGAATCTCAAAGGAAATAGAACTGTCTCCCCCTAAGATGCTACTAGGCTCGAGGAGGAACCTAAAATAACAAAATACATAAAATAAATCCTAAATTTATTAATTAAATAGCACTAAAGTTTCTCTAGGACACTTTACGACCAATTTGGACACTTATTCTTTTTTTGGATGGGGGATCTTGGACATTTTAGACAATTTTGGACACTTTGTGCCAAGGTGGGACACTTTGCACCATCAATGGATGCTTTGTGACAAAGATGGATGCTTTGTGACAAATATGGATGCTTTGTGACAAATATGGATGCTTCGTGACAAAGATGGATGCTTTGTGACAAAGATGGATGCTTTGTGACAATATTTTCCAGGGTCTTAAAAAACTATTAAAAATTCAGGAAAAAGTATAGTAAATGCATTAAAACGAACAAAAAGTAGAACAAAATCCACTCACCATGTGATGAAGTGTGCCTTGTTCCACCTCATCCTAACAACATCCAATCTGGGAGGCTTCTAAGCTTGTCTGCACAGAATGCTAGATCACTCTACACCAAGGTAATTTGCAAAAAGGTAAATGTAAAATGATAGTAAAAAGTGTCACTTTCATTTATATATACTAAACCCTAGAAAATAAATATTATTTCATTTTGAGGGAATTTTATTCAAATTAGCATATTGGAGGCTAGAGGACTCCATTTTTGATGTTGTTTGTTGCATTGGAATCATAATTCCACTCCTGATCTCATCAAATTTTTATCACTATATGGTATGGTACTTGGAAATAACCTATTATATGACTTATGTGATTCAATGTGGTTTTGTATTCACCCTACTTCCACCTCAATAAAGCAAGAAGAATTAGGGGTCATACACCTACCCTCGAATTCGATTCTTCATAGAAGTTTGAAAAGAGGATTTTTGAATGACTAATGAACTTGTGTTGTAGGATGCGGTTCTTAATATTGTGGTTTTACAAATAGCTATAGTGGAGCTTCTTTCTCCCTAGTGAATCCATATGAGTATCCTTTTTATAAAGATTATTAGAATTCCTTTAGCTTGCATATGCATGTAGTATCATATGGCCGCTAAAGTAGGGGCTAAATGTAGTGTAGGAAAAATTATCCCTTTTTCACTCTTAATTTGGGAATAATTAATAATAAAATGAGCTTAATTATAACTTAATTTAGTGGTGTAATATTTTTTTCATATTCACATTAAGTTTGGGGCCCTTTTAAACTAAATGGACTTAATTTTGCCTTATTTTTTATGTTGTAAGGTGTACCTTTACACTTTCACATTAATCTAGGGCTTTATTAATTGATTAAGGTTAATTTTCCTTAATTGGTCCCTTTAATTCAAATCCAAGCCTAATATCCAAGGGATAAAATATGACATTCATAAATTCCATTACACAACATTTAACTTTGGAAGATGTGTGTCCTAGGTAAGTGACCTACGACCCATTCACCCTAGGGAAAATGGGTCCTCACTTAGATTTAGGACCCTGATTTTACATAATGTTTAACATTGACCGATGTGTGTCCTAGGTAAGTGGCCTAGGACCCATTCGCCCTATGGAAAATGGGTCCTCACTTAGACCTAGGACTCCCATTTTAAATATGTTTTTGGCAGTATTTTAATGATTTCAAATCCATAATTCAATTTTGGCTTGTAATATTTGAATTTTGAGAATTAATCTTAAGATATGTATAAATACAAGGTTATTTCACTAAGTTCATCCTAGATATTTTCAAGTGTTCAAGTCTTAATAGAAATTTTATGAGATCTAGTTCAAAGAAATGAGCAAGCAGGAGTGAAGTATTGGAGCAACATTATAGTGTTTTTCAAAGTCTTCAAGCTCATTTTGTCATCAAAGATCAAGCATTATTGAAGAATTGATGATAGATGCCTATGGAGTATCATGATGGATTCTAGGTTTGGGAGAAGCATTATGACATTCAACAAAGCCTAATGACTTGTTTCCTAAGTGATTCCATCTTCTATGATCATTCTATTTTAAGCCTAAAGAGAGGTATATTAAGATTTATGGCTTATTACTTGGGGATTTGGGATCTCCTAAAGTAGATCTTCATCATTGTTCATGTTTCATTTTAGGATCCTATTCTAACACACTTGAGCAGGGTTTCTTTGCATTGTTAGAAATATTAATCTTAGACACACTTAAGTTTAGGATCACACACACATTTCATGTTTCAGATTTCTATTTATCATCAAGGTTTAATTACCAAATTTTGGTTTTGACTGAGGAAAACCCCTATCCACCAACAAACATCAAACTTGTTTTGCAAATTTTTGAAAGATCTAGACCTGGGAGAGGGGTTTTCAAGTTACAAGAAGGAATTACAAGTCTAGAGCTTCAATTTTAAATTCATAGTTTTCTGGAAAAGCCTACTAGGACCCATTTTCCATAGGGTGAAAGAGACCTTGTTAAGGTTGCAAGGAAAAGAAATTTTCAAAGTTTCTAAGCTTCAATTTTAGATTAAGAGTTTTCTTGAAAATCCTACCAGGACCCATTCACCATCCTTGTTAGGGTTACAAAAATAACAAGTTTTGACAGGTGCACAATATTTATTACCTTCAGTTTCTTCAGAAATTTTACTATTTCCTTCTATTTTATGTTAAATATCTTTAATGCATTTTGTAGATCTAAATTTGGAGTTGTTTTCCTATTTCAAATATTTATCCCTAAAGTGTTATTTAACTTAGACCCCCATCCTAGCAAAAAGGGAAATTTGTAGATTCACATCTCGGGTTGACTCACCTAAGGGTTTTAAGCCAATTCTTGATGTGGATCTAATTCCCTAATGTATTGAGAGTAGGACCCCTTTCCCTCTTTGGATCCACTTTTCCATTTTAGGACGCCCTTATACCATCCTATTTTCTTTCATTTCAAGACTGAGGTCTCTTTGCCTTACCAACTCAAATATTTTAGTACTAACCTTGTGTTTTTGTGTGTTTTCATGTGTCTTCTTCATGTTTAAATCATATTTACATAAAAAAAATTCATTTCATCATCATATTTATGATACATCATGCCATGTGTTTTCATCGTGTATGCTTCATGTTTTCTAACATGTATATTTGTGTATGTTGTCTTGTTACATACAATACATATGCATGTTCCTTTGTGATTATTTCATTCTACCATGGGATCTTGAATCTTGGGGGCTTGTGCACTCCCCCTAGATCCTTTGTCATCTTATCTCTTCAACATTTGGACAATTAGACCCCTCTTGATAGACTTCCTACTTTAGTGTGAGTCTAAGCATATGTTCATACTCTCACTAAAGTGGGGGCTAAATGTACTATCATATATAGTAACCCATGAAAATTTCACCTTATGTTTGGTCCCACCTTTAATTATTGGACCTAATTTAGTATTTAATTTCCTAAATTATGCATTTTATGGGCCATTTTTGACAATTTCTGAGGAATTACAAGCATAAATCAATTGTATTTATCTAATACTTTGTCCCCAACACCAACTATCCTAGAAAATAGGTCCAGGACACTCACACCCTAGGTATGAGTGTCCTATTTTCCATCCAAATTAAAATATGTTGGTTGTTTCAATTCAAAATTTGAATTTCAACTATCTAAAGTCATCCATTGGGATCTAATTTTTAGGAAATTTAATAAATGACTATAAATACCTAGTTATTTCATCATTTCAAATCTATCTAACCCTAAGAAAGAAATTATTGGAAAACTTATGATGACAAGCACTATTGGGAAATCCAAGAACAACATTTTAGAGCTTCATTGCAGCAATTCAAGATCCAAACATTCATGGTATTTTATGTAATTTCATTCATGTTAAGTTTCCATATTATTTGTGAAGGCTAACCCTTTGTAGGTCTCCAAGCAAAATTCAAGCATTCAAGCATCCAAGCAAATCAAACAAGCAAGATCCAAGACCTTGAGGTGATGTGCATGACTTCAATCCTTTAAGGAAACCATTGAAGGGTGGTGAGTTTTAGCACTTTGCTATTTCATTATTCCTTCCATTTATCATTTACATTTACCAATGTGGAAGTGGAAACACTTACAAGGGGTTTGACTAAGACAAGCCCCTAAAATGGCCCAACATTTCCTTGGTAAAAGGATAAAGTTAAGTCACACTTTTATAAAGGAAACAACCAACATTGATCTAACTTTTAAACTTGAATCACTAGAAAAGCATACATGTTTTGAATTTTGAAATCATGTAAACTAATAAAATCTATTTTTTTTAGTATATTTTATGTTCGTATTTTTCTAACAAAATTAAAAAATTATTTGAATATAATTTTTTTATAAATTAACACTATAATTTAGATGTTGGTAAAATGCTAAAAAATGGCATTGCATGAGATGTCAAGCTTTATATAGTAAATTTTCTTTTTTTCCTTCAATTTTTGTTGCATATTTGTAACTTGAAACTTTAGGACATGGATATATTTTTTTGCAATTTTAATAAATTTATATTTTTAAATAAATATTTAAATTCATGTGTATTAAAATATAGTTATTTCCACTTGACATCAACTTTTATATTAAATATTTATATAAAATAGAAAACAAATTATACTATCTTAATCTAGGTTCTTTTATCTAGGGCGTCATATTTTTTTCAATTTTTCTAATAAGCTTTAGTATTTTTCTTGGCAAGGTAATCAACCTAATATTTTTGTGCTAATAACCTACTTTTAGTGTGTGTGTATATATATATATATATTTGAAAACTACAATTATGCATCTGCAAAAGGGTATTTCTACATTTTTTTTAAATGTTATTTATATGAGTAGGAGTTGAAACATTATTTTTTACAAATAATTTCATTTTTTTAGTAAATTGGCCTCACAGTGGTGCTACATATGCATTTAGCCAACAATTTGAGTTGGAAAATTTGTGGACATATTTAAATTATCTAGAATGAATCTTACTAGATCATATGTTTGACCAAAATTGAGTTTTAGTTACAAATACTAAAAGTCACTTATGCTGATAAGTTGGCCGAAAGTGTGACATAGCTTTGTAATTTTACCCTCCTTTCTTTGTGAATGTGTAGATATTAGTTTTGAAGAAGATGGAAATGAGTTTGAAGAAAAAATGTTCATTGTTGTATTTGAAGACCTCCATCTTTTCAAGCTATGAAAACTTAGTTACAAAAATATTTGGCAACATTCTGATAGATATGAAGGAAAAAATATGAAGCTCAAATCTGACACCAACGGACCGCAAAAATAGATCCAGAATAGTATACAAGGACACTCACACCCAAATTTGAACCACAAGTGCATAGTATCTTGCTTTGTCTTGCTCAATTGTCTAAATTTTCCTATGACTTTCTATACTTTTTGTATTTGCATCAAAATAGGAAATTGCACTCTTAGCCTAGTTAGATCATTGCATTTCATCATTAGGACATTTCCAGATTTGGTTAAGGGTTGGTTGACTCACCTATGAAGCTATAATTCAATCTCATACCTTGTCAAATCCATCAAACTGCCACTACCACTCAAATATCTAATGAATGAATGAAACACATCTTGGAAAAGTGCATGAACCCTAGGGTCAAATCTTAGGGCTTACCTTTTTCTATGTTTCAAATACATAACTAGACTTGGGACTTGGATGAGTTTCTTGTAAGTAGAAGAGAATTGTAAAATAAATGGGTTTATAGGTTAAAAGAATGTGATGGAGGAAAAAATAGGTACAAGTCCAAACCTTTTGTAAAGGGATTTACAAAAAATAAAGGTATAGACTTTGATGACATATTTTCTCTTGTTATTAAAATGACTTCAATTAGAACTATGTTAAGTCTAGTGGTAGTAGAAGATTTGCATCTTGAATAGTTAGATCTAAAGATAAATTTATCCATGGAATTTGGAAGAAGAAAATTTTATGCAATAGCAACAGTGGTATGAGATCAAAGGGAAGTAAATATTAGTATGTGTGTTGCAGAAGAGCTTGTATAGCCTAAGGCAAGCTCCTAGGCAGAACTATTTGAAATTTGACATATATATGATAGAACAAGCTTATAGTAGATGTTATTATGACCATAGTGTTTATTTTATTTTATGATATTAGATAATGGTATCTAAAAGGTGGAAAAATATGTTCTTTTCTAGGGTTTAGGACCTAGAATGACAATCTTCACTATCTCTCATTCAAGAACAAACCCTAGAGATCTTAATGCAAAGTAGAAAGAGATTGTGCAATAGGGTTGTCATAGGGGATGAATGTAAACTAACGAGGGGTTCACCACCAAGTTAAGACTTGGAAAAACAAATGAAATGCAAGTTGTAATGATGAATCCTAGTTTGATGCAAACCTTCACTAAATGACCTATAAATGCTAATGAGACAAAACAAAAAGATACAGAATGGAATGTGTGCACATAGGAATCTAAAGATGTTTGAAAGGAGGTCTGAACTACTGGAAATTTTGTCTTTAATGTTGAGTGGGACTCATTCACCAAGTTGGGCGAATCAATCTAAAATCTAGGTTTATGTACGGGAATAGGAATCTGCCAAATGGGTATCTGAATCTACGAAAACATAATTTTTGACCAAAACTAGGACTCATTCACCAGAAGTGGTGAATTAGTCCAATTAGGGGTTTCTAGAACTTTGAATTCTAAATCTTCTCTTGTCGGTTTGCTCAATTTGCTTCTTCAAATCTTTGGATCTAAATCTCTATAAATCAACCTATAGGTGTTCTCCAATGTTCTTCGAGGCTTGATGACAACTTTGACAACTTTGGGCACTTGGAAAACTTATTCCAATCTTACTCTTCAATTTTCTTCAACCTAAACTTGCAAATCACACACAAGGGAGAGGGAAAAATGTTGTTTTGTTAGTAGATAGGGGTTTTCCTTGGTCAAACCCCATTTTGGTAATCAAACCTTTAAATTGAATGAAATAGGAATGAAGAATGATGAATGAAAAAAATATGATGTTGCAACTCACCAAACCCTAGCAAAAAGAGGTTGCAAACATGTATGAGATGGATCCAATGGATGTAGATCTTGACTCTTATTTGAAGGTGATAGATCTTGAATGAAATGCTAGCTTGAATCATGAAAACCTACATCAAAATTGTTGGCTCCAAAATAGACATGATGCATGAAGTCCTTGACATGATACTTGATGCTTGAATAATGCTCTAAAATGCTTGATAATCTACCCTTGACTGCTCTTGAATTCTCTTGAATTCTCTTGAAAACAATTGAATGCTCTTGTAAACTCAAACTTGCTATAAGGATGAATATTTGAATGCTTGGGGTGAAAATGAGTGAAAGAAACTTGTATTTATACTCAATTATGCAATAATTCCTGAAATTACAACACTACAAGCTGGCATCATATATAGGAGGATAAAATCCCCCAAAATTTTGGATTAATTTTGATTTTGGGCCACACGAGACTCATTCGCCCAAGGTGGTGAATGAGTCCCATTAGGCATAATTTATGGGACCATTTTAAAAAATGCTTAGAAAGGTGTGAAACCAAGTTCAAAACCCAAAAACTTAGGTGGGACTCATTTTCCCAAGGTGGCGAATGAGTCCTAGATCACTAAATCTGGGGCCATTCAACTTGAAACACCTAAATTATGATTGGATATTGATTTGTGTTGGGATTGTCCTCAAAAAGATGCATTAAATGATGCTTGTGGATGCAAAATAAGGCCAATTAAAGCATAATAAATCCCAATTATTAATGAAAACCCTAGAAAAGTGTGAAAGTGTGTCACAACACTTTAAATAAGGAAAGCTTAAGGTACATTTTGAATATAAAAGAGGTTTATTAGGTTTAGCTAATTAATAAAACCTTAGAAAAGTGTGAAAGTGTGTTACAACCATTCACAACACTTTATCAAGGAACCATTTAAATTCATTAGTTCACAAGGGCCCAAGACCTAATGTGAATGTGTCAAACACATTACAACACTAAATCAAGGCATTATTAGGCTCAATTCTACAAGGAGGGCCCAAACAAGAGTGAAAATGTCCCTGACAACATTTTTTGGCACTACAGTATCTATATTATTTTGTTAATGTATGTGGATACCATGCTTGTTCTAGGGTTTAACATGCAATATATAAATATTCTCAAAATAAAATTAGTTACTACATTTGTAATGAAGGACTTGGGTTCTATAAAGAAAAAACTTGGTATATGAGGATAATAAGAGAGACACAAAATCTTAAATTAACATTGTCTTAGGGTGAGTACATATAGAAGGTGTTAAAAATATTTCAAATGGAGGATGGAAAATTAACTAGTACACATTTGGCTAGTCATTTCAAACTAAGGAGATGTGTTCCAAGACACAAGAGTTAGGCTACATGTTCAAGGTTCCATACTCATCAGTAATTAGTAGCTTTATGTATGTGATGGTGTGTACAATTCCATAAATTGCATATTGTATAGTCGTAAAAATGCACCCCTTGCAGTTTCACATGCATTTTTGTATCCGCTCCCTTAGCATCTTGTGTAGGCTCATTCCTTAGGATGCTTAGTGCCCCTTTTTAGTAGCTACATTTGTACACCAGCTTTGCATCAAACCTTGTGCTTTTCCTATTTGTGTTGTTTTGTAGCGTGATGTCTCTAGACACAAGCACGCCATACGGACATCTGCGCACCATGCTAGCATTCTACGGTGTTTCAACATTCAAATGACTATTTATGTGCATGTTTTCCACTTGTCACCTCCTTTGGTTGGCGGTAATAGCTCAGGATTCCTTGTAACCACCTAGGAAGCTTCTTTTTGCTTCTCCTCTCTCCTTAAATGTTATCTCTTCAATTCATTTTTGGTATTCCTTTGCTCTAGCTTCATTCTAGCTTCTAACTTCTCATTAGCCTTAGATCTTTCATTTCTCTATTGCTATCTTTCTCACAACACTCTTTGTAGCCCTCTTGGCTTTCACATCTATCTCCATTATCTCATGGTTGTGAGCATCTTGGGATTCCATATCCCCTATCTATTTCATCCTTACTTTGTGATACGTGTTCTCCTCCTCGAGCAACGATTACTTTTATCACCTCTTTTGTGATACGAGTTCTCCTCCTCGAGCGGGGTTTTCTTTTATCACTCATACTTGGTGGTGCGGTTTCTACTCCTAAAGCAAGTTTTTCTTTCACCAAACACTTTTTCCATTTCGGTTACACTCTCTCTTTCTATTTGGTTGTCCATGGAGGTGGGAATACCAAAACGAGGGTTTGACTGAGGAAAACCCCTATAAAGCCCCAAAAATTTCTCCATTGATCATGCATGTAGGTTTTCAAGACATTCACGTACTAAAAGTTTCATCACTTATGTGGTTGTAAGAATTTCCTTTCTTCTTCTTATCTTTATCGGTTCTACACTTTATTTCAATTCTGTTACTTTCCTGCATTCTAAGATTTCTTATCAATTAGATTAGAAGTAGCCACTTTGTCATTTTCTATGATAAAATCATTCTTTGTTATGTACATGAGATGCTAGCACACCTTTGGGATGTCAGTGTGATGCGCTAACGTCCTTTGGCTGAGAGCCTGTCAATTTGTCTAGAAAATATTTGTGACTTGCTCTTTTTGATTCTATAACTCTTACAAATGTTGTTCCTAAGGTAGTTTAGGGAAGTTCAACCCGTGAGGCTCTCTGAATGAAGAGAACTTGTGAGTAGTGAATCCCCCTTCTTTACATTTTGGTGAACCCGATGTGAAGAAGGGATATATTTCAAAAACTAGGAATTTATTCACCCCTACTTGGAAGGGTCATAACTTTTGACTCGGTCCTTGGAATTCATTGTTTGCACCATTGGAAAGGTCTCCAAGAGAACTAGTTCAGTCCCTAAAATACCATGCCTTCAGAAACTAAATTTTAGGGACCAACAAAAGTTTTGACCTCAAATTCCACTTTGAAGACCTTTGAAAACATGAATTACTAGAACATAGGAAATACCAAAAAAATCATAATGAATTTAATATCTTCTTTTATTAGTTTAGTATCTAATTTTATTCAAAAATATTAATGGTATTCCATAATCTCATGCATGTGATAGTGACTTGGCTTTTCCCATGTCACTTTGTATCTTTGATTCTTCTCATGAGAGTCCTCTTGCTTCAAAGAATATTTTGTTGCAAGAAGATGAAATCATTGATACCTTTCTTAATGTTACTCTATCTTCTCTTCATTCCACTGCACTCTCTTCTAGAGATGTTGCATTTGTGAATGATGAATCTCATCTTTTTTCTAATGCACTCTCTTCTAGAGATGATGCATTAGCGAATGATGAATCTCCTTCCACATTTGATCCTGTTTGGATTGATGTTGAGAATATGTCTTCAAATAATTATTCTACTAGTTGTGATGATTCTATAAATGTAATTTATGTCTTTGTTTCCCCTCAAAGGCCTAAGAGATCATTCATTTACATGACTCCAGCTAGTCCTTCTCCTAAAAGGATTTGTTGTATTGATGGCGTTCCATTTGACAATGACTCTCCTAATCTTTCTAAGGCTCTCTCTTATAGAGTGGTAGCCCATACTTATGAGAATAGAATGAGTAAACAACCAAGTCTTCCTCAAGCATCTAAACCTACAAATAAAGCACCCGATGATTACGATATTGTCGAGCAACTTCGAGTTACTTCGGTTAAGATCTCATTGTGGGACTTGGTTCATTCTGCTTTGGTTACCAAGGTATGCTTTAGGAAGCCTAGAAAAAGATCCTCTTTCCTACCTCCGCTACGCTGACAGATATTAATGCGTTGATGGCCTATATTTGTGTGGATTCACTGAATATTATGTTCTATCTACAAGAGCTCTGGTCTTCAAAAGTACAAAAGGAAGCAAATCCTCTAATGATCATGGTTAACATTAATAATATCGGATTTAGACGTACTCTCATTGACGTCTGTTCAATGTTCAATGTACGTAGCATTGATCTATTACCTAAGATTAATATTGATTCATCTTCTCTTAATGCTTCTTATGTTGAAATTTGTGGGTTTGATAATGTTGGTTGACAAGCCCTAGGCACAATAGTCTTTCCTTTGAGGTTGGGACCCATTACTGTACCTACCCTTGTATATGTTATGTCAGAAAAATTACCTTACAAACTTCTTCTTGGTAGACCATGGATTCATGCTATGGGTGCATTCCCATCTACCTTGCATAAATCTATTAAGTTCATTTGTAATAATAAAGTAGTCACAGTCAAAGTTGCCCCTGATGCTATACACTTATGTGAGATGGAGGTTGTCGGTCAGACTTTGATTGTGCCTACTCTTATTCCTTTAGTGCCTTCCAATGTGTCGATGTTTACTCCAATGGTACCTACTACAAAGGATAATCTTGAGATAAATTTCCCTGAAGAAGATCCTTATGAAGCAAGAAATATTAAGTCTGCACCTTCTACCTCTTCTCAAGGGAATGCATGTCTTGGTGATGATTGGGGTTCTCTAGAGTTTACAGATTCCTTCATCAGGGAATATAAAGTTGACCCAATCCATTTAGACCTTCCGATAACATCCTCCACACCTTTCATCAAAGATGATTATTCTTTTGTATCATGAGATAGTGTGAACATAAATTGTAATGTTATTAGTGTTAATCCTTCCTCTAAGGAAGATGATTATGCTTATGCTAAAGAGGATAATGTTGGTAATCCTATTAAATAGGATGATGGTGATCCTATAGAAGAGTATGTCCCCCCTTGCTAGAATAATACTCTCTATGTAGGTCCTCCTCTTCCAAAGATTTGCAAGCATTTATGGTCTTGGCTTTAAGCTTGTCTCTAAATATGGCTATGAGTGTAAAGGTTGTGGGTGTAACAAACAAGGCATTCGAGTCCCTATAGAATTCACACCCCATAAGCATAATTTGGGGCTTGGTTACTTGAATGAACAATATAAAAAAAATCCATGGTTGAGTGATAGGAATTCTTCTCAACCTTGTTATGTTGAAAATATTCTTCCTCCATTGTCTTCTATCTTCATGTCTACTTTCTATGAGTGGTCAAGTTTTTCTCCACAAGAGAAAGGGTTGCTCCCTGCTCCTCATCCTCTATCTAAGCAAGATCATATTTTGTTGTGGCTTCTAAAATCCCGCTTGATTACTCTTCCTCCTCCTACACGTAAGAAATTTCATAAAGATGATAAAGAAAAACATTATTTTTGTGCATACCACTGAGTGTTTGGCCATTCCACTAGTAAATGCAAGGCCTTGAAGGATAAAATACAAAAAAATTGTGATTCATGTGCCATCACTCATTTATTTGCTAATACACCTACCTCTTTTTCAAATTACAAGTGACATCGAGGTTTACCTCTATCCTGCATGTTTTAAGTATCTTGCATTGTTCTCCTCCCCTATGTGATGGGAGCAATGATAATTTATTTTGGAGATGTGTGTCCTTCTTAAGGACCATCTCTCTTATCTCATGCCTTTCAATTGAAGTGTCCCTTGATTGGACCCCTTTCTCTCTTGAAGGGTTCCCGAGGGATCCCCTTTGAAATCCTTTCAATTTATCGACGGTCTGCATGACTATCCATTGGTTGCCTCTATGGTTGCTTTGTGTTTCTTGGCATGTTCTATCTACGGGTAGACATGTCACTTTGTAGGTATGCCTGTGAAGCCACTTTTCAACTCTGTGGAGTCCCCTTCCTTGGGTCTCCTCCATGCAAGATATCTTGGGGGATACCTCCCTGTAGGTTTATGAGTTTGGAGGGTGCTTCTTCTGAGCTTCCTCCATGCGAGAGATCTTGGGGGTCGCTCCCCTATAGGTCTGTGGGTCTGTAGGGCACTTTCTTTGGGTTTCCTTCATGTGAGAGATCTTGGAGGACACCTTCCTTACAAGTTTTCGGGTTTGTAGGGTGCTTTATTTGGGTTTCCTTCATGTGAGAGATCTTGAAGGACACCTTCCTTGCAAGTCTGCAAGCCTATAAGGCGTTTACACCTCTAGGCTTCCTCCATGTCAGAGATCTTGGGGGACACTTCCTTGCAAGTTTGTGGGTATGTAAGGTTCTTTTCTGGGTATTCATCATGTGGGAGATCTTGGAGGACACCTTCCTTGTAGGTTTGCGGGCCTCTAAGGTGCTTACATTCTTAAATTCTCTCTTCTCTTCTCTTTTGTATATACTAGATCGAAGATTTGCATCTTCTTCATCATGAGTATATGCCCTTCTTCTCTTCATTTTATAATTCCTCTATGTGTTAGTGTTTTGAATTTGGAGATGACACAGTACAAATACAACCTTTTACATCGAGGTCTCTTTTATTTTTCTAACTCAAAACCTTTCATTTTTTGTGTGTTAACATTGTTGTCTAGTGCGGATTTTTCTTGTCTAATGCATTTATTTTACAGGTCTTCAGCCTGGGGGCATGCTTCTGTGGTTCAAAGAGTTATTTTCTTCCTCTACAGTATCATTTTGGCATTATGATGATATTTATGTTTAGTAGATTTCCTTTAGCGTGCATATTAGTGTAGACTCATATGCTCGCTAAAGTGGGGGAGAAATGTATAGTCGTAAAATTGCACCCCTTGTAATTTCACATGCATTTTTGTATCCGCTTTAGTATCCACTTCCTTAGCAACTTGTGTAGGCTCATTCATCGGGATGCTTAGCACCCCTTTTTTAGCAGCTACCTTCGCACACTAGCTTTGCATCAAACCTTGTGATTTTCTCGTTCGTGTTGTTTTGTAGCGTCATGTGTTCAAACACTAGCACGCCACACAAAAATTTGTGTTGTGCTAGTGTCCTGTAACTTTTCAACACTCAAATGACTGTTTCCGTGCATTTTTGCCACTTGTCACCTCCTTTGGTTGGTGGTAACTACTCGAGATTCCTTGTAATCGTCCGAGAAGATTCTTTCTGCTTCTCCTCTCTCCTTAAATGTTATCTCTTCAATTAATTTTTGGTCTTCCTTTTCTCTAGCTTCATTCCAGCTTCTAAATTCTCATCTGCCTTGGCCCTTGCATTTCTTTATTGCTATCTTTCTCACAACACTCTTTGTAGCCCTCTTGGCTTTCACATCTATCTCCATTATCTCATGGTTGTGAGCATCCTAGGATTCTGCATCCCCTATCTATTGCATCCTTACTTTGTGATATAGGTTCTCCTCCTTGAGCGAGGATTTCTTTTATCACCTCTTTTGTGATACGGGTTCTCCTCCTTGAGCGGGGTTTGTTTTTATCACACATACTTGGTGGTGTGGGTTATACTCCTGAAGTGAGTTTTTCTTTCACAACACAGTTTTGTCCATTTCGGTTACACTCTCTCTTTCTATTTGGTTGTCCATGGAGGTGGGAACACCAAAAGGGGGTTTTGACTAAGGAAAACCCCTATACAGCCCTGAAAATTTCTCTAGATATCACACATGCAAGTTTTGAAGACATTCACGTACTAGAAGTTTCATCACTTGCGTGGTTGTAAAAATTTCCTTTCTTCTTATCTTTATCAGTTCTACTTCACTTTATTTCAAATTTGTTACTTTCCTACATTCTAATATTTCTTAGCAATTAGACTAGAAGTAGCCACTTTGTCATTTTTTGTGATAAACTCATTCTTTGGTCTGTACAAGATGCTAGTACGCCTTTGGGATGCTTGCATTCCACATTGTCATTTGCATCCTGCACTAATGTACTTTGGCCGAAATCCCATCAATTTAAATCCAAAAAATCTTTGTGACTTGCTCTTTCTAATTCTAGAACTCTTGTGTTGTTCCTGAGGTAGTTTAGGGAAGTTCACCCCATGATGTTCTCTAAATGAAGAGAAATTGTGAGTAGTGAATCCCCCTTCTCTACACATATGTAGTGAGAATTGAGAGTAGGTATATGAAAAATATAAGTAAAGAGCATTCGTATATAGTAAAGTGATTTCTTTGGTATTTAAGAGTTACAACTACCCAATCATTATATACTTTGGAGGTTCCAATTTAGTTCTATAGGGATATCTTGATTCAAATATGGTAGGTGATATAGATAGTAGGAGGAGCACCATAGAGTATTTTGTTACTATAGGTGGAACAATAATAAGTTATATTTTAGAATTGTAAAAGGTTGTTGCATTTTTAGCAAAAAGAAAAGTATGTCCCTGCCATAGAGGCTAGTAAAGAGATGATTTGGTTAAAAAATTTATGGAGGAATTGAGAAAGAAGAAAGAGAATTGCATGTTCTACAATAATAGCTTGAGTGTCATTCATCTTTTAAAGAACTTGTCTTTTCATTCTAGGACTGAACATATATGGCTTAGGTAGCATTTCATGTGCTCAATTTTGAAAGATGGATAGTTGAAGATGGAAAAGATACACACTATCCACAATATTTCATACATGTTAACAATGGAAATCACTTGATAGAAGTTATTTTCAAGATTTTTTATTTTAACTTCAAATGTGTTGGTGAAGATGAGAATTTTCCATGTCCAACATTTGGATCATAGTCGACTATTTGCAATTACTATTATCAGTCTCCATGTGGGAGATTGTTGGTAGTGGAGTTTGATAATTAGTCTCCAAGTGGGATATTGTTGTTAATGGACCTTGATTATTAGGTGTTTGAATCCTAGTTCTTAAGAGTGGGTTTGGGTGGGATTTCCCCCTAACTTGTGTCACTAGGGGGTTCAAGGGGGCGATTATAGATTTTACAACCCTCCTAATGGGGGTTTAGGGGTAGCACCCTTGAAGAGAATTAAAAAAAAAAATCCTTGTAAAACAATATAATAGTTATGTATTGAAAATAAAAAAAGGCAGTAACTATGTGTGGATACTGTGAGATATCGAAGAGGAATTTTGTAGTGAATTTTTTGTAGATTATATCCCTTCATTTTGTTGGACAAAGAAAAGGAAGGATTGACACTTTTATCTATGGATGTCACCCATATTGGGTGAACCGCATATATATATAAGTGTCTCTTGTATGTTATGTTTGTGTTTATTTTATCTCTACATTCCTTTAATTTTTTTATTTCTTCTTGATCATATTAATAACAATATTAATGCACACCTATAGAACTATTCATTATATGAGCCAATGGTTTATTTAAAATGTGTAGCAGATATTAATGTGTGATAAAAAATAGTTAATATATACCATTTTTATGTGAATGATTAAAGTTTTCCTAAGATGATCTCATCAAATACATAATTCTAAATAGTAATTTGAAATTTTGGCACCCATACTAATGGGAAATATTATTTCCTAATATTGTTAAGATTAGAAAGCAAGGATTTTAAATTTTAAAATTGTGGACTAGATTACACTTGTAATCTAGTCCATGGAATGTGATCATATGTGTGATGTATCCTAGGATGGGAAATGTTTTGAGAATTAAGTTATTATTGATTTGAAGTGAGTAATTTATGTATTAGAGTTTTATATTTAGGCTGGGTTAGTGACTACCAAAAAACCAAATTATGTTGTAAAATTATGCATCTAAAATATTTACACAAAATGATGTAAAAAAAGATATAAAACATTGAAGTATAAATTTTTCATCCTTTAAAATTTTCCCTCTTTTTGGTGAGGATACAAAATTAACTAAGTATGCAAAATGAGAAATGATGAAATTATTGATTATAATAAGGATATGAAGTTTTAGAATCTAGAAAATTAGGGTACTAAATCAACTATTTACTCATAGGTAAATTAGTTAGCTCCCATGTATTATTTCTCTCTATTGCATCCATTTCTTCATTCATGGCCTCACAACATTTCTCTTAGTTTATAGATTCTTCAAAATATATTTGATCACTATGAGAAAATAATGTTAGGTTCCAATTTTTATCTAATTCTTCATCATATTTTATATTTTCATAAACCTCCCTCAAAAATATTTTTTTGGCATTGGGGAGGCAAGAGTGGGATCTAATCTCTTGTTATTGTAGCTACATGATTGTGAAGTATGTCTTCAAAGCTGATTGGTGGAATCTAGAGCTATTTTTTAGGCTCTATTTCCATTGTAGGTGATCACTAAAGCTATATATTGGCTGCCATATTACCATAGATGCACCTTACTACTCTTCATTTCCTTCATAATTTATGGGAACCATTATTGAAACACCTAAAGAGGTGTCCATTGTGCTCTTCCATGACTCATTTTCTATGAATGAAACATCCCTATCAATCACAATTAACATCATGATAGGGTTATATAATTTGATACCTTGGACTCTTCATTGTAGCCTACAAAAATACACTTTTCACCTTTGGAATAAATGTATTTTCCACACACCCTAAAACTCTAAGTTGGTCCATACTTCATTTGTATTTTTCTACACTTCTTGTGGAATCTTGTCATGCACAACCTTTGTAGGATATCTTTTATCAATTATACTATTGTTGCAACTACTTCACCTCAATATTTATTTAGGAGTCCCTTTTCCTTCAACATTCTTCTTGTCATTTTCATGATGATCCTATTCTTTCACTTTATTACTCTATTTCTCTATGGAATTTAACTAGTTATAAATTATCTCTTAATGCATTCATACCTAAAAAAAATTATAAATTATTTGGAGGCATACTCTCTCCCTCTAATTAATTTAAGGATCTTAATAGATAATTCACAATCCTCTTGAGTCTAGACCTTAAACACTTTAAACTTCTCAAAGTATTTAAATTTATGCTTCAATAGGTAGACCCACATCTTCCATGATTAATCATCAATGAAGATCATAAAATATTTTTTTTGTCTATATTAAGAGTTAAAATAAGGCCACACAAATCTATATGCAATAATTTCAATGGTGTTCTTTCCCTTCTAGAGTTCCCTTACTAAAAGGATTGCCCATATGATGCACCAACATTTTCCATTGGGCTCTATTATGGTTGGTAACCCCCTAGCTATATTCTTCCTAGATAGAAGATACAGCCCAAAATAACTCAAATATGCATATGTTAGATGTTAGAGCCTAGATAGGCTTTTGATAATTATTTTGAAGGTTGAATAATGCTATACTACTATGCACTTCTTATGCTTGGGAGGAGAAATTAGAAATTGTGTTGATAAATCAATTTGTATACTTAGAGGAAACATTATTTTCTTTATCATTTGGAATTTCGCTACCATATTCTTTCTCTCATTCTTGTCAAAGATGATACACTCCCCTTTTTTATCAACTCTTTTAGCCTCTTTGGGAAAATTGTGCAACACTCAAAAGGTTATAATTTATGTCAAGTAAATAATATATATTTTCTATATCCTTATCATAATTCTTGGTGTTGATCATAACAAACCATTTTCCTACTATTGGAACTTTTTTCTTGTTCCCCATTTTGATCTCAGATTGGACATTCTTATCAATGAATAAAAATAATTTTCCATTTCCAATCATGTGGTTGTTGCATCTATTGTCCATGTACCACACTTTAGTGCTACCTTATTCACAAATATTATATATGATGAATTATTTTGACTAATCAACTTTAGCCTCTTTCTCATTAACCAAATTTCTAATTTTTTTTTATTGGTTAGACTAATTTTTCTAGCATTCACTTGTATAATGGCCATATTTGTGGTAGTAATGACATTGTATATTACATTTTTCATACCTTTGGTTTGAGCTACTATTATTCTTCTTAGCTTTGGAGCTAGGGTGTGAGTTTCTTTCTCCCTCTTGATTATTTTTTCTTCTAGAATTACCTATTCTAAAGTTGCACCTTTTAGATTTGTTTCTACCTATATGTCTATATTTTTTTGTTGATTTTTTTCTTCCTCTCTCCTACCTCTCATATTGGCTTGATCTTTGAAATCTTTCTCTAGGGAAAAAGGTGCAAACCTCTTTAGGCACTACTCATGGGTTTCTAGAGAACCCATCAACCCATCCACCATCATCTTTGAGAGGTATTTTTCCTCTTCTATGGAAATGATTTTCAGGTCAAATAAAGGATGGAGAAGTCTAAAATGGATTCTCCATCTTTCATTTGAAGATTTTAAAAATCTTGCTTAAGAATTTGGAGTTTAATGAGGCTCACTTTATCAGTCTCCTTCAAACTAATTTGAAGAATTTCCCAAGCCTCCATAGTTAGTTATTGTTATTAGATGCGGAATATTACTTCTATCAGAGTTGTCTCAATCAAACTTAGAGTCTTTGCATATTTTCTTCTAGTCTCCTTTAACTAGATCTTTTGGGCATTTGTAAGGGTTGTATATGTTGTTGGGACAATCACATCTATAAAACCATTGACCGCAAGATTAAAAAAATATTTTGCAACCATTATAGTCTTCATCCTCTTTGTCCACACATCATAGTTTTGTCCATTAAAATATGGTGGTTGCTACCAACCCTTGTTGTCACCTCCAACCATACTTAAAACTCAAATAAATAAAACTCAACAATCTAACACCCAATACAATGTAAACCTAGGGCTCTGATAACATTTTTTTGGAATAAAACCAAAACAAACAATAAAGACTACTCTACCAATATGTTGGAATAAGACCACAAAAAATAACAACAATGGAGATCAAAGAGAGGAACAACATGCTTTGAAATAGCGAAAATATGTTCTCTATTTATCCCAAAAATATTTTTTACAAAAAATTATATAATTTGATTACAAAAAAAATTACTAGTAGAATTGAAGCTCTTATGTTTGTTCCCACTGTGTATGCTTTCATTTGAAATTGTTGTATGCATATGCATATAGTTGTTGCTACTTCACATATTTCTATTCTCTATTATGTTCTTCATCATACTTTAATGTTGTTGCATTTTTCTATTGTTCTCCCTCTACTCATATTCTCTCTTCTTCTTTTTATATCATCTCTTTTTGATTTCACCAACCAACGATAATTTTTTGCCAAAAATTACACTATTGTTCAAAATTTTAAATCCAGCATTGGAGTAAAGCCCCTAAATTTAACTTATGCTAGCTGGTTGTAGGGGGATGAATGCTACAAGATCCAAGAGGTCTTTGTCAAGCATAAAATAACTATCTGAATTTTTTATATTCTAACTCAAAAAAATTTATGTTCTAACTCAAGATTAGATATTCCAATGTAGCTCTAATAGCATAATTGCCAAATCTTTGATAAGATATCTATTTTCAAATTTTGAATATTAACACTCTGTCATAATACCGTGATAGTCAACATTAAATTTTGAATATTCACTTTTATACATAATTTTTATGTGTATATTTAAAAGTCTCACTTCTCATTTATAAATTGAAATTTAATTATATTAATAATTTGTTTTTAACATTTTATTTTCCAAGAACAATATGCACTTGTTAAGTTTGTCAATATTAGACAACCTTCTATGAAAATTTTAAAAAATGATTTTCTTATAAATCTCAAAATGCTAATAATTAAACAACATAATGTGCTCCAATTTTATAACACCCGTTTGGGACTCACATACGCTTATAAAGCTGTCCACTATCACGGATCTTCTTCTTTCTCCTTTTCTTCTTTGGTTTGAGGAACGAGAGCCATCAGTCAAATTCCTCAATCCCAGATTATGAAAGCAAGAATATTTCTACTGAAAATAAATAAATTATCCAATTACATTATATTCATATACTAAGTTATAAGATAGTAGATTTCTCGTCTGTTTTTGGCCTCCAATCGGTTCTTGCTCTAACAATTTCAGATCCTGCCCTTTGCATTCGAAGCAAATGCATTAACTGCAGTTCAGTTATGTGTTTGCTTTTGGAATCAATGTCAGCATCTTCAGAGTGTAGGTGTGTCAATGACTGGAGCACATGTGTCTGCCCACATTCTCTTTTGTACTCCAACGTCATGTTCACCAGTTCATTATTTTCTAAAATGTGTAATGGCACACTCTGCAAGTATAATGCCCACAAACATGTTAATAAGCCAGCCAAGGATATACATTTAGGAAAATTCATCGTCAACAATTCGCTGTCAAAAAATTTATCTTCAATAATTTATCGTCATCGTCATAATAAATTCATATTGTTGGTGGTAAATTTTCCACAAAATGAATTTGTCATGGCGATGAACTATTGAAGATGAATTTATTGACGGTGAATTGTTGACAGTGAATTTTCCTGAAACCAATAAAATGAAACAAAAAGCTAAAGTTTCACCTCAAGTATCCAGCCAACATATTTAACGTTATTCACATGCTGGTTCACGTCCAAGTCACTTCTTTTTGGCTGTAAAAATAATTCCCAACTTTCTATTAATCAAGCATATAAAACAAAATAAGTTGCAGTCTAAAGAAATGCCCTCCAAGGACTTAGATAGTGACATCTAAGATAATCAAAAGACTAGACTGGTTCCTGGAAAAGAGAGAAGATAAATAACTGTCAATAAATTCATTTCCAACAATTCATTGTCAAGATAAATTCATCTTGTGGAAGATTCACCGTCATGAATTGATTGTGGTGAATTTTCTACGAGATGAATTTGTTGATGATGAATTTTTAGAGATGAATTTATTGACGATGAATTGTTGACAGTAAATTTTCTTAAAACCAAATATTACCATAAAAAAACATTTTACTGCGAAATCTTTTTAAAACATGGACATTCAAGATGTAAAAAGCTTACCGTCAGTTCAGACTTAATGTGTTGAGCAGTGCATTCATCTAGTTTGTATAGTTTCTTAGTATCGTAAGCTACAATAGCTTGCCTTTCAAGAAAGAAAGGCTGGATTTCTTCCTTGACTGCTTCTGGGATTTTAGACAGCTTTCTGGTTTCTCTGTTCATCATAACCCATGTACTATTTCCAAACCAATAAAATCCATTAAATGCCCTTTATAAGAGAAAAAGTCTGTATATGGAAAAAACAACGGATATAATACTAGATGTGGTGATATTACCTTGTGGCTCGGGCTAAAATTCGTCCCGTTTTGTAATCTCGAACAAACCAATCACGCTTCATACCATTTTTGCCAGATGCGGAAGCCCATGTATCCACTTCCACCACATCACACCTACGGTAAGAAAATGAAAAATATCTGTGGCTTAAGATCAAATAATAACAACAATTTCTTGACTTTTGTGTTAAACCATTTTCTTTATTACAACAAGCAATATCGATAATATCGAGTTTCACTTTGCAATTTTTTTAATTATTATTTTTTCCTCCGAAAGTGCAATAGTGGTGATTTTAATGGAAATGTCATTGAAGAGATTCAGAAATTATTGTCATATGAATTTGATTATGCCAAATGTGTTAGTTTACGTTGTGAGTGTAAAAGTGGTCTTTATGTACACATTCTGAATTTGAATTTAAAATGGTATATTTTTATTATTTAAAATGTTTGTGAGGATGCATGATGTTTGTAGAGTTATTGCATTTAAAACACTCTGATAAAAATGGACACAAAATATAAAGAAAAAAGGTATGGATATACAATTTTTAGAGTTACAATATGGTTGATTAGATAAATAAAAATAATATATAATTTCTTTACAACTTCTTACAATCAATTCAAATAATTTGTTAAATGTAAACTATCAAACTACAAACCAATTTAATTTATAAGACATAAGAATGTGTCAACATCATACCCAAATAAATATACATATATAATATAATATATACCTCCTAATTTTTATTTTTATTTTTAAGTATAAATTTAACTCTATTTTTCTCTTTTTCATTAAAAATGAAAATTAATAACATAATTTATTTTTTAATTAAAAAATATTAATAAATTGTAATCATTTTATCTAATATCACAACTATCTATTTTTATTTATATATATAACTTAATTCAAATATCATTTATTTATTATATTGATTTATTCAAACCTTGCAACAATTTAAATTATAACAATGTATTAAAAATATTATTATATAAACATTCTTTATCCATACAAAATAATTCACTCTACAAACTATAACAATTATAAAATGGTGGTAGTGTTCTCCATATCGAGGGAGGGTCTTACGTCCTATTGATGGGTAGTACATATTATTGCATTGAATTTCACACTCTACCTTTGAGAAAGGTTGGTTATTGATGGAAGAGGTTTAATAGTTAATTATTAAAATCAATCTTTCGAAAATATAAAAAGTGTTATATAATATAATAATTAATCAAAATTTGTATACATGAATAAAATTTGATGTAAATTATTTAAAAGATAACAAGCTATATTTTCAATGATAAAAAAGATTTATATATCGTTTTTATTAATAAAACATCTATATCATTATGTATTTTATACATGTTATGTTAATTCAAAATACATTTTCTTTTTTAATTCTTTATTTTATATTATTGTTAATTGATTCTTTACCATTTCTTTTATTTTATTACAAAGTCAACTCTCTAAATATTGATATTGGATAAAAGTAAGCTTTTATTAACTTATTTGCAAGAAAGAACATCCCAGATTCATGAAAATTTGCATATTTGTTAAGTTGTTTTTTCCTAAATATAGCTTGAGAAGTATTTTTGGCACACCCTACCATAAATTTCTTGAGGAGAATAGAAAGTTACTTGCAACAAAATATTTAAATATTATAAAAATGCATTATCATTACCATGAAGGATAGCGGTCAATTTGAACTTGCATGCGAGCAACGACCCAAATCAGATTGCGTCTGCTCATCTCATGTGTGGCACCAAATCCATCCCCGGCCAATCCAATAGCCCACACATGGTTCAGAGCAGTTTCCTATAAAATATTAAAATAAATCAATATTAAACTGAAAAGAAAAAATATATATTTAAATACTAATTTTAATCATACTAATAATTAACAGAATGCTTAATACTTTTAGCAAAGAATATGAATACACCACAGTCTTGAGTTTTGCTTTTATATAGAAAAATAAAAATCCTTTATATATGATATGAAAGAAAGGCTAAAAATGCGAAGCAACCAAATGTAATTTAGTGGAATTGTTGAAGAGAGCATGCCACACCACAGGCCACTAATATATTAATGAAAGAATTCAGAGGCCCCAAGCAAACAATTGATTTTAGGCTTGAACCGACCAAAAATAATATTGGAAGGTCTTTGGTTCGATTCCCAAGCAAATGCCTATAACTTAATAGAGATGCTGTAAAAGAACAAGCCAATACCCAGCCAACATACTAATCGGACGTTTGATGTTCCAGTCCCAGCTAGGCTATGGAAAGTAATCATGGAACTCATAAACTTTTATCTGAATTCATCTTTAATAATTCATTGTCAATAATTCATCATCATGTTCATGGAAAATTCACCGTCATGAATTGATGGTGAATTGTTGACAGTGAATTTTCCACAAAATAAATTTATCATGATGATGAATTGTTGACGATGAATTGTTGGAGGTGAATTCATTAACAGTAAATTGTGGACGATGAATTTTCCTAAAACCCATTAAACTAGATGAAGCACAATAATGAGAGTATTCTAAATACCTGAAGAAGGTTCATCAAGGTCTCAATGGAAGCAGTCTTGTCTGCTCCTACCTCGTATGATCTGATTACATAAGTCTGTCGATAAAGAAGACTACCTTCAACCAGTCTACCCAATCTAAAAGCATCCACAGGAACATCAGTCTCTAGTCCTATCCTCTCCTTGCATTCATCTTGCTTCTCAGTTGCTAAGGCTGCAGAGGCCATGGCAGTGAGAGCCATGATAGAATCTCCTTCAATTGAAACACATTTCCTTCTTGTCGATCCATTAACATTTTCTGAAATACTACTCTTTCGGTTACTATCAACAATCTGAGCAGCAATTACTTTCCTAAGACCAGGTCTGCCATTAAAACTATTTCTTCCATTCACCTGCAATTTCTTAAATGATCTTTGGTACCCACAAACATGATCAAATTTATCAGGCTTTGCAAAACCTATAGATCGAGATCTGATCTCTAAAGAAGTCGAGCAAACTATTGGCATATTGCTCTGCAAAAAATTAGAGCAGTTCCAACCTCAGGAACAACAATGTTGAAATTACTGATGCATATAATCTAAACAAAACGAAAAACCAATTGCCTTGCATCTGAGGGATCCATTTCCAGCGCACTTTTGTAGTCAATTTTGCAGCCAACCACCTTACCAACATCCCATCCCCTTTCACGCTTAGATGTAAAACACCCAAAACATTAAAAAAAACACAGATCTCGTATTGACAGACATGATGCGAGAATCTCGATAATATAGATGAGACTTTGGGGGATATGTACGTATAAAATCTGTCCTGCAGTTGAGAAAAAGTGCAATTTCAGCAGTGTAATTGACTTAACTTCCTACGTTAGGCTAAAATTCCAGTCGGTTGGAAAAAAATGGTTTTCAGGTTACAAGTTAAACAAACTAAACCATCCACTATTGTATTGAATAAAAAGTTACATGCCCGTATCTGATACGTTAGCAAGCAAAGATCTTCCCATATTTGATCAACCGTTCAGTAACACTCACGATGGAGAAAAAGGTTGAAAACATGCGTGCTAGGACACCCGTCATGATACCATACGATTATGGGGAGGATATAGTTAGGAACAAAGCTAGTCTTAGAGTTTTTCCGTTGTCATTAATATTTGTTCAACCTCTCCATTTTCACTTTTCCCTCTTTCTTTGGATTTTTATATCAAACTTATAGAATGGTCTTGTTATCTAATATGGAGTATAAATGTTATGTTGAAACTTTTCTAATTGAGGGGGAAGTATGAGCTTTAGGCTAAAACCTCTTTATCTAAGGGTTATCCATTCTACCAAAACTGTATGGGCCAAAATCCCTACCTCATCTCTTATGTTTTTTGTGTCCTTAGGTTGAATCCTTTTCAGCTAAGGGGCAGCTATTTTGTCAAAGTCGCATGGGGCACAATCCTAGCTTCATCCCTTATAGTTTTAGGATCTTGCAGTCAACAAGACTTGATCCCTAATAGATTCATTTTGAACCATTCAAATTCACTATTAATCCAAAGGCCCTTTGATATATCTCCTTTTTTATTTTCTTATGTGATTTTGAATGAGTCCATGAAGGGTCAAGTCTCTTTAGAGCTACAGTTTCTTTAGAGTTTTAGCTACTTCTAGCTTTGCCATGTAGAAACTTTCATGAAGATCAACAAACTCCTGTATTTCTTTCTGTGTTGCAAAAAAATGTATACCTAGACATTTTCATGTTCATTTGGGTCTTTCTTATGAATGTTGGCCTAGTTTTGCCTAGATTTAATGTTGTAATGTGGTCAACACATTTACATTAGGTCTTGGACCTTGTGAATCAATAAGAAATCCATGATATCTTGTAAAAGTGTTGTAACCCACTTTCACACTTTTCTAGGACCCTTTTATTATAATTCACCTAATCAACCTCTTTTTATCACTTACCAAGCCTTATTTCAAAAGTGTTGTAACAAATTTTCATGCTTTTCTAGGCTTGTCATCAATAATTTGACCCTTTCTTATGTTTAAATGACCCCTTAATACACTTACAAGCCCTACTTAAGTGTGTTTCAGAGAATTATCCCGTTAAACATCAATTAATGCACTTTAATTCCTGACACCCATTAAAATTGCACTGGTGGGACCAAGTTACCACTAGGGGCGACTTAGTCCCACTTGGCACAAAAATCAAAATTATTTCAAAATTCTGGTGGTATATTATTTTCTAGACCTTGCGGTTTGTCTGTGATGTGGTATTTTTGAGAAATTTTGTATAATCATGTATAAATATAGGTTTTTTCTCTCATTTTTCATCTCCTAATTTCCTTAATACTCTAATTCATTCACTTAATCATTCTCAAACATTCTAGGCATTCTTAAGCATACATCCATTAGAGCCTCTACTTGCATATCTTTAGATTTCTACTTCAAGGATTTGGTGAGTTGTACCATTGCATGTTGTTAAATCATCATTCTCTTCTCATTTCATTTCATTTTCAAGGGTTTAATTACCAAATCGGGGTTTGACCAAGGCAAACCCCTATTCACTAACCCTTAACCCTTTTTCCTCTCTTTGCATGTGTGTTTTGCAGGTCTTGTATGTAGATTTTTTAAAGAGAAAAGTGTTAAAAGGTGTCATCAATTCATCAAAGTCTTTCAAAATCAAAAAATCCCAACAAAGCCCTAAAAGAAGCTTGGAGATCACCTATAGGCCGAATTCTACAAATTCAAATCTAGACACTTGTCAAAAACCACAATGTAGACTGAGAGCTATAGATTGCATCTTCAAAATTCTAGAAAGCTGAAGGTGGACTAAGTTTCCATCAGTGGCCAATTAGTCCCACTACTAGGCCTAAAAAGTGTTTTCTGTAGTTCTGGATACCCTTTTGGCTAAAACTTGTCCTGATAGAATCCCCCTGAAACAAGACTAAGTCACCCAGCTTGGTGTAAGTGTCTCAGTTGGCTTCAACAGCAAATTCTGTAGGATTCCAAAGTGTCTCCACATCACATTCCAATTTCTAGGTGCACCTCTCTAGTCTCACTTATTTCTGTTATAGTTTACTTGCATTTTTAGTTCATTTTGCATATCACATTGTGTTTTCAAACATCTTGCAGTTCATTAGTTTTGCATTAATAATTCATTTCTTTTATCATCTCTTTGCATTTAGGATATTTCATTTAGGCATATTTCAATCATATTAGCATTAGTCTTGATTGAACCACCTAAGTTTTTGTGGGATACCTTTCTCCTTTTAGGTGCAAAACCCTAGAAGTGCAAGAGAGTACCTAACCCCAAAAATTTACAGTTCATTTTGGTGACCCTGCCTTTAGAACATTATACTTCTGATTTCACATGCATTTACATCCTAGGAATAGCTTGCATCAACATTGCATTAGGTTTTGTATTGTTTTTCATTCTAGGGTTTTCAAATTGCATTAATGAAAAGCTCATCTAGCTTGCATTTTTGCATTCCATTTCATTAAAAATTCATAAAATTTTGCATGTTCATATTATATCTGCATCTGAAAACCTAAAAAGCATAAAATGCAAATAAAAAAATCTATAAATTCTCAAAAAAATCACTACTTGGACTAATTCGCCACCCTGGGTGTCTTAGTCCAATTGCATATTTATCACTATATTTTCTGGGATTTAATCTGCAATTTATGAATTTTGTTTTTTATTTATGTATTTCAATTTTAAGCATTACATTCTTCTTAGTTTACATTGCATTTGTATTCAACCACATTCAGAGACCTTTGCATGAGTGTTCGGTGTCCTATTGCTAATACCTTAGTGAGAAGAAGTTTGAGACTCATGTTACCCCATGATAATACACTCGTTGTGGATCTTGGGTTATCTAAAGCTTCCACTCCTAGCATTGCAACTAGTACACTAGGCATGGATACTACCTTTAGCAACTCTTTTCCTTTTAATAACATGCAAGTTGACACATAGAATTATCACATCCCGCAAAACAAAATAATTCACATTCATGAGGACTTAACACATCTCCAACATCAAGTGAGCCTTGAAAACATTTCAGCCACTACAATTCCTACCATAGAAAATATCCATCGCATGCTTGAAAGTGGCGAAGGCCTAGACATTGTGAAACAAATAGTTGGGATATACACAAAACATGTTCCTTCCATCTCTAGTGCCTCTCAACCAGCAAACACTGTGATTATCCAAGGAGGACCTCGCACTCCTCCTCCCTCAACAGTAGCCTCCATACCTACCTATACCACGCCTCATGTCACAACAACATTCCAACCAGTTAATATTGTGATTCCTTCCTCGAGTATTCCTACTAGCATCCCTAATTCCTATGTGGCATCGCATGTTCTATCCTCTTCTACAATACCATCTATAAGCATTCCCTTTACTTTCCCTACCCCTACATATACTCCATCACCACTTTCCCTTCCACCTAACATACCACTTACAATGACCTTCTCATAACACAAATTTTCCAAATTGTCTCATCCATGCAAAAATAAATATCCACCATAAACCAAAATCAGAATGGACCACCCACATATTATGTTCGAAGTAGCCCATTGTCTTTGGAAATATTGTGAACACTGATGCCACAAGGAGTAGAGATGCCTAGATTTGAGAAATATGGAGGGAAGGGAGATCCTTCTAACCATGTTAATGCCTACACCACCTTATGTAGTGACTTTGTCCTTGATGATAAACTATTAGCAAAACTATTTCCTAGGACTCTAAAAGGCGGGTTAAAGCATAATAGTGGTTTATAATTATAAGGAGGAAGGAATTATCTTTTTTTTTGGTTTTCACTATATCAAGGGGTTCGCTCGAACTTAGAGGTTTAGCCGAACCCTCTTAGATGTTCAAGCGAACATATAAGTTCGATCAAACCACTTGTTCGACTGAACCCATCAATGACCATAGGGAAAAATCATATTTTATTGGGTTCGATTGAATGGGGGTTCGATCGAACCCCCTAAATTAGGGCATGTAAAATAAAAATATTGTCACTGTAGCACACACTGCTCATAGTGACTTTTTATGTTGCAGCGAACGTGAACAGCGAAGGACGATGAACCCAGGGGAAAAACGTGCACCAGCTTGAAAGCCAAGTTCATCAACCTTGACCTCCACAGTGAGCACTAGGTTGGTGAACTTGAAATTATGTTTCAAACTGGATTTATTTAAATGAAAAAAATTTAAACCCTAAATGGAAAATCTGAAATGTGAAATGGTTGAAATTTATAGTAGATTTGAAATTAAGTTTGTTGAAATTGAAATTGCATTTTCTTGAAAGTTTCTAAAGCCTTTCCAATGAACTTAATTTCTATTATGCTTTGATGAATGTTCATACCATGTTTCAAAGCTCCAATTTTGGCACAGGCAGGGAGTCTTGAATTTGGCTTTACAGTTGGTAATTTCATTTGCTTGAAAGATTTTGCATACCTATTTAAAAAAAAATTCAAAAAATTAGCGTGCTTTGTCTATGCTTCCACATTTTGCATACATTTCTACCAGGCACCTGCCAATTGTATTTTCTTGAATGTTTCTAAAGCCTTACCTGTTAACATATTTTTTTGAAGCATTATATCAAACAGTTCACGTGCCTTCCACATTTTGCATACATGTCTACCAAGGCACTTGCAATTGCAACTACAACATCTGGTAAAATTCCCCCTTGATGATTTGATTGATGTCCATACCCTGTCCAAAGCTCCCATTTTGGCACAAGCAGAGGGAAGGTTGTGGAATTTGGCTTTACAGCTGCCAATTGCATTTGCTTGAAAGTTTCTAAAGCCTTTTCAACAAACCCATTTGCAAGGATAACATGATATTTTTTAAGTACAAGCTTAAGTTTAAATCTTGCAAGAAAGCTAAATTGAAATCAAAATTATATGTTTGAGGTAATGCATATAAGACACCCATACAAAATAGTACAAAAGAAAGAGAAAATATGTAAAGAATGCACTTGTAACCTATACTTGAGAGCATTAAAATTTTGAAAATAAACATAAAGAATAATAGGATTTATAAATTAAATACATGTCAAGGCTAAATTATATACTATCAAAAAAGACTATTTTAAAGTTTAAATTTATATTTTAATTTTAGGGTAAATACTTCTGGTTGAATTTATGAATTATAAATAGAAATTTTGAAAGGGCCCCACCCTTTTACAAAGACCAATAAAGAGACAAAAAAGAGACAAAAAGGGATCAATCATATTGGCATGGAACAACAACAAGAAAAATATAGTTGTAAGTTAGAAAAATAACATCCAATTAGAAATACTCCACCAATAGTGGCAATGTATATAATAAAGAGGGTCGTTTTCCCAAAAACATTAGTAGATAGATATCATTTCACAACTTGAATCCAAAATTCTTCAAGGAACTATATCTTGTTGTCAACCTTATCCTTTTCCATGAATGAACCTAGTTCTTTTCTAATGGAGTTTCCAAACTTGAGACCAAAGGGAATAAAGGGTTCCTATAATCTTTTGAACTTGAACCTTAGATTCATATTTTTAAACTATTAGAAGGAATAAAAAGAGGTGAATGTTTCAATTCAATAGAATGGTAGAGGCAAAGAACTCCAACTAATCCATCTCTAACACATGATTCTTGTCTCTACCAATCTCCTCTAACTTTCTCTTGAAAAGACATTCTAAATTAGTCATGTCTACAAGAGGACCAACCACCCCTCGATTATGCCCAACGGGAGCTTCAACCAAATCCTAAGGTGAACAAGGCTCCATCTCATCCTTATGCATTCTGTTCAACCTTGCCTTCCTCTAAAATTCCTACACCTATAAAATACATAGCTAGACACATGACAATCTAGTGAAAACACAAGAAAATCCTATAGCATGGCATTTTGAACCCAAATAACCAAATTCAAAAATAATTTAATCTATAAGTATAAATAGTTTGATGGTAGAAACGTTATACATATAAAAATATGATAAATGTGTGATTATTTTTCTTTCCAATCTATAAATTTTTGATGTGCTTGGCTATATAATTGAGATGATTCACTCATAATGTAATGATAAAAATTTAGTATTTATCGAAGAAATATTTCCGAGACATCAAGCTACCATTGCACATAACTCTCATGGAAATAAGAATATTATTTTATTTTAACTAAAGAAATTGTGTGTACTCTATCTTGAATTACTAATTAATTTTGAATTATAGAATTATAATTTAAAATAATAGAATCCTTTTTAGCATGGAATAGATAGGTTAATTAATGAAATAAAATATTCTTTTATATTAAGAAAATTTACAAATATATATGGAACTCATACATTGAGAAATTGACTAAGACAACTTTGTATGAGAATTAAGATGAGAATAATTTATATATGTTCTTTCAATAATTAACATTAGAAAGTAATACTTGTCTCATATTTTATAATCACACTAGAAACCAACAATGGAAGATTGAGAGTCTCAACTAAAAATTCCACCTTATAGATAACACTCATACTAGAACCCAACAACTAAAGACCAAATTTCATAGATAAAGTTCATGTGTTATATATCATGCCTTTGAGAGGTCCACAAGTACCATGAGCCTTCTGAAATCCTTCTCCATCTAAATGCATCCATTCCAAGACCATTAGGAGGTGGGTAGATCCCAAGTTCCTTAATTTCTTGTAGGAATTTAATCAAAAGTAGGACATTGTGACTTTGGCATGTAAATTTAAATCTAAATGTGCATCCAAAAAATACAAATTCATAACTAAATTTAATTCAAAAAGTGGGCCAGCTATGGCATTCTATAAACTTCTATAACTAATTTTAAACACTTAAACAAATACATACATATGAATATCTACTTCATTTATGAATTCTTGGAATATATCAGTCCATCACAATTAAATTCTTAGACATCATGCATAATATTTTTGATGTATTCACAAAGCCACCTAGGGTCTCATAAGACTTGAGTAGGTGAATACCAATATGCATATCTAATGGTGGGGTAAATGGAGGGGGATTAGGAGTAAGTTCATATATATATATATATATATATATATATATATATATATAACTTATTTTGCAATCCAATATATTGGTTGGAGAGGTTGCATTTGAATAGGAGTGAAGATAAAGTCTACTAAAATATGACTCACCATCTTCTCTATTCTTAGGATTTTGGAGTTTTAAAAAATATCCTTTGTCGATCTCAACCAATATAGATATATATATATATATATATATATATATAACTTATTTTGCAATCCAATATATTGGTTGGAGAGGTTGCATTTGAATAGGAGTGAAGATAAAGTCTACTAAAATATGACTCACCATCTTCTCTATTCTTAGGATTTTGGAGTTTTAAAAAATATCCTTTGTCGATCTCAACCAATCTTTGCTTCAACTTCCAAATCATCCACACAATCCTCCCTGAAATATTCAATATGTGAAACATAATTATGAGGAAGATACAAATAATCCTTGAGATAGCTTTTTGTATCAAAGGATAATATGGTTCTATAATTTTAAACTATTTCCAATTTTGAAATATAAATACAATCAATAATCTATTTATTCGAACAATAATCATAATTTTAAGGCAAACATAAATTACTTGAATCTTTTTAAGGTGTCTCATTAGATTCTACTTACTCTAGAACTTAAATTTTAAAAACAACATTAAAATCCACAAAACAAATTTCAAAGACATAATACATTACTACAATATTATTTAAGATTCTAATTGTAATGAACATGTTATAGTAATAAATATTCAAATTTTAAATCTATGAAAATATATAACCAAATGATCCTTATTATTCATATATCATTTGTGATGAGAATGTTGAATATTATATTTTTGTAGGCCAATCTTTAGGCACTAATTCACCATTGTTAAAATGATCCTTAGTTTATTCATTGTTTTTTTTATGATTATAAATTTTTACAATTTCTATTAAACCAAACTCAAAATAATGGTATAGATTAAGATTCTTGTCTTTATCCTACATTTGGGTCATGTTTGATTCTAGATTTATTATCATAATTAGAAGTTGTATAAATTTTTATTATATATTTTTTAACATATATAAAATGTAAGGTTGGATTAGTGAGATATTATAACAAGTATGCAATATGAAGTCAGACTTTATTAGATTTGATTCTCAATAAATTAGTTTTAACAATTCAATTTATAGCTTTATGCAATCTATAAGTTTAAATAGTTTGATGGTATCTAAACTTTATACATATAAAAATATGATAAATGTGTGATTATTTTGCTTTCCAATCTATAATTTTTTGATGTTCTTGGCTATATAATTGAGATGATTCACTCATAATGTAATGATAAAATTCATCCTCATACATGGAGGATTTTATATTATCTTCCATTAAATTCATCCTCTTTATGAGATTCTTATGGAATATTGATATTCTAGTGTGAATTCTTAATTTTAGACATATCTTAACTAGATAAATTTAGGTTCAATGAAAGGCAATAGAACTTTTTTTCACTTACATAATCCTATTTTGAAGTTCATTTATGTTAACAACTATTAAATTAGATATTTTTATGGACCCAATTATTTTCAAATAATTTTACAATAATCTTTGTTTTCTTATTCTTTCTTTCATTGTTTCATTTAAAATTTGAACCATTTAAGGATGCTATGTTATAGATTATATTTTTCTTCCAATTCTTTTTAAATTGTTCAACCCTCTCATGGTCTAAATAATTTTACATTCAACAACCATGTCTAAAGTACATTATATACCCAACCTCTTCCCCTATTTAACACACTCATAAACCTTGTTACTAATCTCATTCAAGAGGTGGAACAACCAATCTTAGAGGGATCCTCATCCATAGGAGAGAGAAGTGAGCCATCAATCTAGGCTCTAGTAGTATTCTAAAAATAGTAGAACTAGAAGCTAGAATCCTAACAATGATAGCCAAGTTGGATAATACACAAGTTTTCCTTTTCAAGGGATTGGGGAACACTTATTGGATGGGTATTATTTCCCCTTCACCACATTTTGATTAGGATTAAGAATTGAAATAATAAAATTCTCAAATTAGTATAAGAAAAAAATAAGCCCTTAGTGGAGGGGAGCTCATTTTTTTCTCATGTGCAACTCTAATAATAGATTTCTTAAATTACATGAGTAAATGAAAAGGGCAGCTAACAAGTCACATGCATCTAATATTATTAATACGATAATTTAAGTTATAGGATAAACAACATTTATAGTTTCTTTCTAGGATGAAATAAATAATCAAGTAGAAACATTTATATACTTGTGAGGAAATCATCTATATTTTCCTTCCTCTTGTATTTACTTTATTTATGAGACTTCAAGCCCTTCATGGATAAACCACTTGTAGTAGCTCAATACCTTCCTCAATGGCTTTAAAGGTTAACCTTCTTAATTTTTAACCAAAATTTTAATAAAATTAAATTTTGTGTAATTTATGTCCACTATTATCATTTTAATTCAGAATAATGTAAGAAATTTATATATTTATTTAAAAATTAAAAAATCTTAAAATTATAATAGTTTTAAATTAATTGAAAACATGGTTGGACCCCTCTAATTTTGTGTAACTATTTCTTAAAAGCTATTTTAGTTGAATTTTATATAATAGGAAAAGGAAGCCACATATGGAATTAATACCTTCCTTGATGTTCTTTAAGTTAGGAAATTTTTAATTTCATTCATAGGTCTTGAGGTATTTTAAACAAAAGTTGTGTTTGGAAAAAGGTATTTGGTACAAACTCCCAAAAAAAATCTTAAGTTCAAGAATCTTTGATAGCATCATCTCTCACTTTTTTTGGTTGCATGTAAACCCATATATATATGCTTTCAATCCTTATTTCAAACCTAGTGAAAATCATTTTGCCTAAATTACAATTATATACAACTTATAATTGTTTCATGGAATTCTTAAGTTCAAGAATCTTATATACAATTATATACAACTTATATAATTTATTCCATGGGAAATCATGTAAATTTTAAATTAAGTATTATCTAATTATAAAAGTATTGTACACATATATAAAACATAAATCAATGCAAATAAAAAAATAAACCCTAACCCTTAAAACCTAAACCCTTGTACCCCCTACCCTCTATCTCTCTCCCACTCCCCCACTCTCTCTCTTCAAATTCTCTCCCTCCTACCCACTCTCCCTTTCTCTCCT